>VOMN01074806.1:0-45804 GCA_014899125.1 Orchestia grillus
GGGGGTGGGCTGCTGGACCATCGAAAACCAATTGACTTCCCCTGCGGGCAAAAAGAAGGCAACGCCGAGGGGGGGGATGGGCAGCCCCAATTGAGGCCGCAACCGCCTGCTAACATGGGAAATTCTGCCGCGCTCGCCGCCCTGTCAACCGTCCGCCTCCAGCGCCGGCAATGCAGGCTGGGCGAATGTTAGCGTCGCTCTGGTCAATGTACTTTGGTGCAGGAAAACTTGGTGGACAAATCCTTTTCGGGGATAAATAACTTTATACACAGATACCTTCGATGGCTAAATAACTTTGTGAACGAATACCCCTTTTGGATAAAAACCTTTGCGGACAAATTCATTTCTTGGGTAAATAACTTTGTGGATAAATACCATGCTACAAGAATATCCTTGTGGATATTTGTGAAGGAATACGTTTGTGATTAACACCTTAAGTGGATGAATACCTTTGTGAATAAATAAGTTAATGGACATATAAATTTGGGGCATGAAAACTTTGTGGATAACTTTCTTTCGTGCGTCGTTGCAGATAAACATATTTTTAATTAAAGGGCGTGTGGGCACTGATGTGCATCTAATGCCTTTAGGCCAAATGACGCGCTGAGGACGTGCGTAATTGAGGCGCGCTGTAACGGAGCCACGTAGCTAGGCTACAACAGGCTGCTGACTTCACGAAATTCGTATGACAAAATTTCAGTAACGATTTTTCATTTCCACGACGAATTTTTTTTTTTTATTTATGCAGACTCAACTTTAAAATGAAAGTTGAGTCTGCGTCAGCAACGCTGGAATCACTCCGGTCATACGTTGCTCGAAGCAAGCAGTAATGCGTTGTTCTGACATTCATTCGTTTCGAGTAGCGCTTTTTCCATTCTCCAGAAAGAGTGTTGTGGGTAACATGTATAACATTTGGTACAATCGTTAAAGAAAATTCTGTATTTTTGGCGTCCTTGCCTCCAGAAGCCGTGACGCCGTTGTCACGTGCATCGGGCCCGCAGATATTGGCCTGCCTCTCCGTCTCGCTCTTTACTCAGGTTTCCATTAGAACATCCATTCGCTTGTTCGCTTCATGCTGTAGCTGCTGGACATAAATGTAAGCTCAGCAGAATTTACCATTCGCCTCATCCGAAGGTCAAATGACGCACAACACACCAGGACGAGTTTATGTTACAGCGTCGCACGCTCTCATACTCCACAGTACGAGTACCGTGGTAATAAAGCGACCGTTCGATCGTGCGCCTTGCTGCGCTCACTTGAAGAGTGACGTCATCCCGTGTAGCTCATGTGAGAAATACAAACCGTAAATGAGTCGATAAGCTCGCCGTAAGTTGCTACTTTTCCATAGCGGCTTATTTCATCGTGAGCCCCTTTTCAAAAATGGTCGAAGCGTTCTAAGAAGTCTAATGGGCTCTATAAGAGAATGTACTCGTACATACCCCCAGGCATTGGTAAGACAGAGCGCCTTGAACTAAGTATTGGAAAGCGCTGCATACTTGTGAGAGTTAAAAATGCGATGTTCTTGTAACGCAGCTTGTATGTCTTCAGGCATCCTTTTAGAAAACCGAGCTCGAGGCCATACAGAGAGCCGCAAAGTAATCATTTCCATGAGCATGCCTTGGAAACGGGTGGGCAGTGCCGTCTGCGGCTGCAACCTATGCCATTTGAAATGGTATTCAATATCTTCTTGACTCTATTTCATTTGGAATGTGAGCTCCTCCGCTCGCCCTCATGGAATGTCACCTGCAATATGGAGCTCATTGTTTGCGAATGCAACAAAGGACGACGAACTCAAGTAGTCGCAAGTACGTCGAGTGAAGGACTTTAAAATGTTTGAGTATAATGCAAGTTTAGGTAAACTGACGTGATGTGCCAGTGGATCACACCACAAAGCTAGAACATCTTCGCGACTCTTGAACAAAATCCAACTCGTACATTACATGTTCCTTCCCTCTCTCTAGTCTAGAGTGGCGGCAGCACTGCTTCTGATGAAGCCCAGGCTGGTCGGTTGCGTTCCGCAGCACAGCAGTGGCAGCGCAAGCTTCATCGTTGTACTCCGACGCAGAACGTTTTAAAAAATATTTCCCTCTCTCTTTTCCTGGCGCTTTTCTCGAGCTCCGCCTTTTGCCTGTGCCCGCGTACTTTAAGCTAGCGGTGCGTAGAAAGTCATCATTCATTGGCTTTGCCTGCCGGTCATTTGAAAGGAACGCTAAAAGTTGGGCCCTGTGATGTCGTAAGTGAGAGTTGTTAGGGCTGAGCCACGAAACACCTCTTGGACGGACACGCAGGCCCGCAGATGATGTTCAGGTGCCACTGAGCAGGTGGCTACGTTCTTATTCCGCCAAGGTAGTCATTGAGAAAACATCGCCGTGCATATCTCTTCGTTTTTCCATGAGATTATTGAGATTTCTCGAGTGGAAACACTTCTTTCCGATCTGCGCCGACCCAGTTTTCTTCCCCAAGGCTGATTCCAGAACACTTGAAGTCTTGAACCCACGTGCGATACGTGTTCTCCTTACCTGTAGCCAGGTAGCACATACAGGCCTTCACAACGCCCAAGGTTGGAGAAAGGTTGTGAAGAAAGAATGAGGTCGGTAAATTTTGTGATACAAGTAGGACGCCTGTCGAGGCACAAGCTAACGGGGGCACAGAAGAAGAGGTTCCAGCTTAATAAAGCGAGCCCAGCTTTGCACTGCATAAATATTATCATTCTGGTCTCGTGACAAGCGAAGCACTTCGTACATGTAGAGCATAAGATGAACCGTGCGCATGCTGTTAGAAAGAGTGCTCGCGTGTCTCCATGTGCATGCCAACTTATTATAAATCGGCACAGTTGACTTCGCCGAGTTCACTGGCAAGCAGCGCAGTAGCGCGGTCGTTATGTCCGCTTTAGAACATTACTGCCGAAATCTGCAAGCAGAGCCGATATTTCGCCCATAGAGATAATCTGCGCAAAACTGCTAAAATACGTCTGAGATCTACCAACCCTTCGAAAAACTGCCTAAAGCCTACCACGTAACTGCGCTCATTTCAAGCAGGGTAGATATTCAGAATAGCTATAATGCTTCCCCAAAAAACCTCCTCAAACTCTGTAGTCAAGTATCTGGGTTTGAATTTGAAATGATTTGGATTGAGATTGTTCTCAAATCAATCGAAAGAAGTATTTCAAACGCGTGTTTTGCTCACAAAATTTTTGTTAAATTAAAGTCACTGCTTTGGAAAATAAAGTGCCTAAAATTGAAAGTGCAACTCCACTCTCATAGAGACGCGTTATATACTGCGAAGAACGCCGCTGTCTTATCCAGTATTTCTCAAAACATTTTCAGATAAAAATAATCAAGTTTCTTCGTCAACTTATCCCATGCAATTTGAGTTGTGCGTGAAACCAATAACGTGTGCCCCGTAGAGTCAGGTAAATAGTTGTTTAGGGGTAAAATTAATATGTAACCCAAAATATGTGATCCGGGAGCTCTGTACTTTCGAAAATTGTTACCCATTATAGCTCAAATTATTTTTACAACACTACTGCTAAATTCGTACGAAAAACTGCCAGCAGACTTTTGAAACGGTTTAACGGTCTAACCGATATTGTACTCGTGTTATTGGTTTTTTCAGGTTAGGAAAATCATAATGATAGACGTAAACTAGGGAAAACTTGAATACTTGGGCATTCTGTTGACCAGTGATATTTAAATAATAAAGATGTATGCGAATGAGTTCTCGAAGCAAGTTCTGGCAGGATAACGAAGTCTCAAACTGGAATTTTTTTTGCTCGTATTCAATAGAAGACACAAGTGATAGCGCTCTTACCTCGTGCTCAGGAAGTCCTCGGTTCGATACCGCAGAGTAGAGTTCTCTCATGAGAAAAAGAAGACAGAACGCGTCATGATTAAAGAGGAATTTTGCTTCAGTGCGGCCTGGGACGTGACGCTCGGACAAATCTGTAAAGATCTCCCAAGTTTAGCCATTTCATTCAAGTTATTTTCTCGAAGTTGTATGTGTTCGGCACACGCGTAGAACTGCAAGAGGCTTACCACGCCTAGTGGGAAAAATGATCGCTCACGCCTCGTCTCCGCTAAGTGTCAAGCACATCCAAGATACAAGTTCTTTGAATATGAATAAAAATATTATTTTTTCTCCATCTTGCAATGTCAAAAGTGAAAAACATGCGTATACAATTTCACAGAAGTGCAGATGTAAGTATGAATGGGAATTGAAGGTCAACCTGACCGATACAACTCCTGGTTCTTGCGGTCAGGACTTCAATGGGATGAACCACAGTAGACGTGTAAATGTTCATCTTCTCTGTATCTTCACAACAGCTTACAAAAACGAGGCGAAAAGGAAAATTACTTCCTTTGGAAAAATCGTGCCCGTCATCGACAATCTTCAGCTTTCCCTGCCAGCTACTCACAAAAAAGGGGAGACCGAAAGGGAACCAGAAGGAAAAAACCTAGATTTTCTTGTAGTGGGTTGCACATTATGAAGAAAATTATCTAGAGGCTGCCTATTTTTTCTTCGCTCATCCTGAATATCCCAGGAACGAAGTCCACTGAAAAACGAAAGCTAAATATAACCAAGGGTCTATCCAGCATTTCTTATTTTCTTGGCGAGCCTTTTTCTCTTCTGTCGGCCTGGTGCGGATAAACTGCAGAGCTCGTACCTGCCGTCGTCTGCAGTGACAGTCAGACACCTGATCAAACAGGCGCCTGTCTTACAGAGGCGAACAGGCGAAGAAGATATGGAGTACGGACTCGAATGGAAACGATAGAGCCCCTTTTTTTCTCTCGTGCCTGTAGATGGCATCAATGATAAAGTGTGGGACGACGGAAAAATCGTTATCATAGATGTCGCCAACCGCGCGATGTCAGGAAATGTTATTATTTGTAATGTTGTAGTTGCCCTAGACAGGCGTAGGGCTTTGGAGAGTGTACGCACACTGTTACTCAGACAAGCCTGTTCTTCTGCCCTGCACCCCAGTGTGGCAGCAGTTCTCCCAGTTTGGACAGTTCCCAGTTTGGACAGTTCCCAGTTTGGACAGCTCCCAGTTTGGACAGTTCCCAGTTTGGACAGTTCCCAGTTTGGACAATGTGCGAGAGGTTTAATAGAATCAGGAAGTCTTTGTTCCATTTGAGAGAATGCGAGGTGGTCTTCAAATGTGTACATATTCTATTGAATATTTTAATGTATATGGACGACTGGGAATTGATATAACGGTGTTACGTATCACCTGCATTTGAATTGAAATGAGAATAACAAACTATTAGATCTGAATGAACCCAATGTAAGTAAAAATCCGGCAGTTACTTTTCTTCGTGTTGAAATTGTCTTGCTATAAGCATCACACGAAAAACTGAGCACGCTTTAAGAATAAATCTGCACTAGTTCAGGACAGGAGTAAGCCTCAATCTCACTGAAAGCATCAGAAATCTACCCCAGGGGAAGCACTAGGGATTTGAGACGAATTTCTGATGATTTGACTCGTGGCTTTTCTGATGACGCGTCCAAAGGGACACACTAGCACTGCCCTTCGAACAGTTTTCCGGTGAAATTTTAAGGAGTCGCAAAGTTCCGAAACCGCAACAACGGTAAGGGGGGTCCAACACGTGATGTGTCCAACACGTGGTGTGGTATCCATGATATCAAACACGTGGTGTCCAACACGGGTGGTGTCCGTGGTGTCCAACAAAGGGACGGCGTGTCCAGCTCTGTGAAGCTCATCACCGCAACAATGGGACGTGCGGTGCGGCCGGCACCGGCTGAAAGAGCCTAGGGCTGCCAGCAGACGCAATGTCTCCCCATTGTGTGACAAAGTGGCATGTGGCAGGTGCTAGGTGGCATGAAGTGGCGAGTGGAGAGTAATGACAGGTGGTAGGTGGAGGCAGGTAGCAGGTTAGGGCCGCATGCCGGCACAACTCCTAGTTTATCTCTCCTGTGTGTAACGAAGTGGCAGGTGGTAGGTGGCAAGTCGCCAGCGTGTCTTTGTGGTAGTGCGGCAGTGCAGCAGTGCCGCAGTGCAACAGTGCGGCAATGCGGTAGTGCAGCAGGGCGGCAGTGTGGTAGTGTGGCAGTGTGGCAGTGTGGCAGTGCGGCAGTGTGGCAGAACAGAACACACTAGCTCGGGCTCAAGAGACACCCCAGGTCGAGGCTGGGTGCCGGACCGAGGAGGGACCACAGAACACGGCGCGGAGTGGCGGCGCTGTCATCACCAGCCGCGGGGCACCCAGAGCTGCAAATCTCTCTCTCAGTTCGGCCTCGTCCTCTGCCGCAATAGCTGTCATCCTCCGCTGAGACGGTAAGCTGCTGGGTGGCCACCGCAGTGAACTGACAAAAAAAGTATGTTGGTTTCCTTATTTAAAGGCCACGAGACTCGATGTTTGAAAAGAAGACCAAGGGGTAAGACTCAGCTACTGTTATGGTCCACGTACAAAACGCGTAATGACTCGGGAATTTTAAAAAAACAAGGCTTTTATCTTTGAAACGACACAGTAATGTGGGGCATTCCACCGTCAAGACCGGTTACAAGTCGAAAATTCCTGAATAACTCCGATGGGTAAAGGAGCGCCTAATCACGAGTCGTAATCAAAGCTGTAACGATGACTCGTCGAACTTCGTCTGACGCCTGTATGATTCAAATGAAGATGTATGCATAAATCTGAGATGATCACAGTCCATACAATGCAGTCCATGCAATATTTCAAGCAATCATCATCAATATCCCTCGTCGTGGATGACACTGGAGCTGTTATTTACGTATCTGAAATACTGTGCCATTTCCCAAGCCTTCGCCAAAACGTGGTACGAGCCAATACCGCGTCCCTGCCCACAATGCCCGGTTGCCCTCGGTAGCAGTAGTAGTCCTCCCACTGTAACACGAGGGCATAGCAGCGTCGCTCACACCCGCAGTTTTAGGAGTTTAAGGTATTGAGATATCTTCTTCATGTCATGAGAGCATATTATTTTATTGGGGATCCCTTTTATTTGTTCGCATGATGCGGTAGATATGTCTGGATTCTTTTATAATCCACGAGCTCTTGAGATACCTCAAGTATACCATTCGATCTTTAAGTTGCTTAAAATGTTTGTGCTGAATTTATATTGAACAGAAAAGCCCTCATTATTAAATATTGCCGAAATCAGAAATATCTGAATATTTATATTATGGCTCATGGAAATATTACCGCCCAACTTAGTGAATTTATAATAACAAATCTCACATCAGTGCCTTCAAACCACTCGTACCTATAATCTATAACCATGCTATCACTCACTTTAAGTCCACCGACCAACTAGAAATGATCTGTATGCCGCTGAACATCACGGCCTTTCTGTACATCAAATCAAGAAGCGCGTCTCCAACCAAACTAACACCCGACCCTAAGAGAATCCAACATATGTACAATTTAGAGCTGATTTACGTGCATTGGTAGAATATTTTTCACAGCCCGTCTTAATGGGTTCGCTAGCGTGGAGCTCATCATGGAGGAGAAAAGGACGCGAAATCAATTAATACCTATTACTACTAATACAGAAAGCGTACTTTTAATTTCCAGGGACTTGCACAAATATTAACTCCAGTATTACAAATCCCTCCAGGGAAAGCTGGTCAATCTCGCTCGATTGAAGTGTCGTCAATCATTGAGGTTCTGTAAGCGCCCGTGATCGGTGCGACTTGACTTTTGAGTGTGTACCTACGACGTCTATCAGAGCGCTAGCCGTCAAGTAGACATGGCAGGTGAGGCGAGTCTCGTGGGAGCCTCATTGGTGCGTTGGACTTCTGTGTGTGAAGAACGCAGGGGAAGTCAGTCAACAAAAATACCTGTATTCTGAAGATTTCGTATCAGCCATGATGAATTCCTCATTTCTGTTCGCTATTCTCGATGGAATTGGAGGTGAGCCTGCACTTTACGTGCATTAGTTCTTCAATTAAACAAAATATCTTTAAACTGTGAGATAATTAACTAGGCAATGCGATGCTCACGTTGAAACAGCTGCAAAACGACAATACAGACATCTCTCTGTCCAAAAAGTTTTAACAAATATAATCTACAGCTCTTAATTGCTACGTCTTGCAATAAACATTTCAAACCGAGGGACGCTTTGTCTGGTGCCTCGTAAAGTGTCATTAGGCAGGTAATGGTCGCTTCAGAGTCTGACAGTTGCCATAATATTACTGGAAATCTTATGTGAGTCCTGCCCCATTACGTAGACGAGCGTATTCTGGTGTCGATTATTCAAGTAATGCAACTCGCACTGGCGTATCTCCTATTGAGATTAAAAGGGAAGTTAGTGTTTCACTATCAGCTTCAATTAGTCAGCAGCTTCCATTAACCTGGAGCTAGGTCAATTATCTGTAGTAAAGTGAAGCATTCACGTTAGGACTTTTTAATCTTAAATCATTTGTTCAAAGCGGTAGTCAAGACAATGATTCGACCATATCGAATAATTAAAGAGTTCTTTTAAATATAGGTCAGTCGTAGATGTACCTTTATAAATATTAGTACTCCGAGCGCTGACATTTTGTTCTTGGTGAAATAGTTAGCAGCACTAATTCTCGAGATAAGAGGTATATATGTACCATCTCACGGAAAGATTTGTTTTCCTAACAATGCAAATTTGAAGGAAAAATCGTAAAGAAACGTTATTCCAATCAAGTAGGCTTACAACACATTGGGTTCAGAAGTTTCATAATAACTGGCGGAACATCCGTGTGCACATCATGCTCAACAGGCACGTACGCTGCTTCCCTTCTGTGTGCAATACATTCAAATATTGAACATATTAGGCCCGCTTTTTCGGATGATCTATTTGTGATGATGAATGTCTTGTTGGGATACTTCGTAAGCTCTTCGCATCAATCTATGAAGTTCACTGAAGAAATCTTATTTTAATTTGCCACGCACTCTCAACACCATGCATTTTTGCTGTTGAAATGTAATAATTACATATTATTAGGAGTAGTAGTAGTAGTTGTAGTTGATAAAGGATTTCTAGCGCTTGGGTAACAAAGCCGACGACGCGTCGAAAGTTTGCAACTTCTACAATAACGGTTAAAGAGGGCTTATTTATGGAGCTGATATATATTCTATGCAATCGAGTTCAATAAACGAAAAGGTGGCAGTCACCACGTGTGATGAACCAACACGTGTACTCCACAGGTCAGTTTTACTGTTACCTTCCCAATTTTGCAACCACCGCCACCGACCAAAGAATAAAAGTAATGATCAAGTATATTGTTATTCAATTAAAGACAGGCTAGAAAGAAGAATTTGGGATAAGATTCCTGAAAAATTACCTTACTTCTCACCCATTTAAAGACAATGCTGAAGCCCGTTGTTGTGTATTTGCAGTGAGACTTGACATTTGTAGTGAGGCTGGTTAGTGTTTTTCCAGAATGAACTGCACGACTTCTTAGCTTCCTCGAACACCACTTGCACCTTTGAGCGTCAAATGCAGTGGTCGACCACTGTTGGTTTTGCCCCGAGATCATCCGTCACTACTGGCTGTTTTACCGCCAGACGTTTCCGTCAATACTGTCAGTCTTGCCTCAAGCTTCTGTCACACTTTTAACATGGGGGGAGGGCCGGGTGTGCCGAGGTACACACGACCGCTTGGGCTCACAATGAACCAATCTTCCGTCCGACCTTCTCATAACTACTTTGCTCTTCTGAGATCAAAGGCAACGTCTGTGTACACTGCTAAAATAGCGTGCATAAGAAATGCTTGAAAATAAGCGCTCCCGCTCTCAAAAGCTCGTCCAGTTCTGATATCCTTGAGAAATTTCTAACTTCAACAATTTTGCGGGAAGAAATGATTTATTCCGTCGACTTTGAAGGCCCTCGTACATTTGTATTTACGCAAGATTTCTACGAGAACTAATACAGCGAGGCTGTACTCAGCTTCCCATCAAAACATTCATCCTCTGGTCCATTATATTCTTTATACCTGAGCTCTTCAGAACACACAGCTCCGCAAGTAACCATTTTAATATACCTACGCTTTTACGACACAGCTCCGCAAGTAACTATTGTTTATACCTACGCTTTTTACGACAGCTCCGCAAGTAACTATTGTTTACACCTACGCTTTTTACGACACAGCTCCGCAAGAAGCCATGTCGGCCGCGTCATTCGCTAAATGTTTGCTCGTGCAGGTGCTTCCATTCGCAATTAACTTTACAGCAATAATACATATCGAGAGCCTGGTTAAAAGGGACGCACGTACGTTGGCTTCACGTAATTACGGCCGATTGTCTCTTGCGTCCTGGTAGTACAGTCGTACTGAATGCTGCTAGTTGCGCTCAGTACCGATGAGAAAATGGGCCCCATAAAATGCCCCTCTGTTTGTCGCATTGCGCACGCACCAATCATCAAAGCCCGTTTGTTCATTACGTGATGGTAAATACATAGAAATTTCGAGCCAAAGCAAGTCATGTTTTGTTACCGTAGATGTGATATCGTTCTTTGTAATATCGTTCTTTGTATTCTGAAATAACGCTCACGAATATTTCATGAGCCTTGAACTTTGCATATCGTGAGGGGGTCAAGTAACAGTAACAAGTTCATTCTGTTTCTTGCTTCTCTTGTCGACGTCAAATAGAAGTTTGAAGTTTTGTTGGCGGTGCAATAGCACCACATACTCAAGTCCATCCAGCCTGGAAACGATTACCGTTTTCAACTAAAAAGTTAGCGTCCATTCACTTGAAACATTTTTCTTTTTATAGATTGTGTAACCCGATCGATAATGATAACACCTGCTTTTTGTGAATTTTAATTCAGCCTTAATTCAGTTAGCTGTCTGTTCATCAGGAACATCTATGGGATATGTTTTATAATGTTCCGCGCTAATTCCTGAGTGCCGCTACGGAGATGAGCAACAGAAAAGATGCATTGAGAATTGAGACTTCCATATTCTGGGTTGAGTGTCTCCCTTAATGCGAAGTTTTCACCTTGTTTCACAGTTAAATGGATTCAACAATTTAGATAGAAAATATGTGGTACCAAAATTAGGAATTAAGAGCTTGCTGCGCTCAGTTACTTCTAAGATAGTAAACGTAGGAAAAAAATCTTTATAAATTAGTTGACAGATTGATTTCATGGGGATAATTTCCATGCAAAATTGATTTTAAAATCGAGACGGGTGAACGTCGGACTTCCATCTCTCTACAATGCATTGTTTCACTTCTTCATAAATTAATAAGGTTGGAAGAGTAGCTCTCAAAGTTACATCACCGCTTATGTACACAAAAAATTGGATATCAGGACTGAAGAGCGCCAATATTATAACACGGCGCTTGTTACTAACCTGTATGTAAATAAATCCAGTAGTTTCCTTCCTGGATTGCATTCAGCCATCTAATTGCATCCAACCACATGCATTTACCTGCTCGGTTGAATTGTGAAATGAAACCTTGTTTGCCTTTGGGATTTCCAGAAAAAATTCTTTAAGAGGAATAGCATACAAAGACCACCGTGTTTAGACAAGCTTTTTATTTTTAAATGGATTTATCTAAGACTATTGATCTAACTTTGCTGCACTCATTGTGAGTCATTCCACACCGTACGCATAAGAACAAGTTAGCAGTAGATCCTTTACTGCAGATCAGTTCATCTTCAGAGATCTGCATTTATTGCCCCCTAAAGGCCGACGTTGTTTGATCGCGAATGTAGAGTATGTATATTTTGAAGAGCAATTTATTCCATTCTTTGAGCAATGAGTTCCCCAATTTACGTACATCTGCGTCATCGTACATATAACACGATCTGCTAAGTATAAGAATGTATCTACTGCTAAGCCAGGGAAAAGGCCGGAGGAGGAAGGCTGGACTCCAGCGACGCTTGGTACTGAAGCGAGCTGAGTATAATGCCCCCAAGAACATGAATTAATGGCTTCTAAATGCCCACTAGTCGAGTTATTTTCTCCTTGGCGGATTAGCCTTGACAACACCGAAATGGGAATAAAGATCAATCCTTAAGGCACCAGCTTCCTCTTTTGCCTGCAAAGTTAAACACAAAAAACGAATGGCCCGAGCGGCGAGCACAAATGCGGGAGCTATAAAATCATCGAGCAAAAATGGACCAAAGTTTAATTGAGGTTCGAAGTTAGTGTGCAGCTTTTAGTGAAGGCCTCGGCAAACTGCTGCCATTGGCCTCCGTGTAATTTACCTCACTTTGATCTGTTTAGCGCTCCCCATTGGTCATCAGCAGTCCCTGCACACAGAGCTCGGCTCGCCAGCTCTCATATGTAGAGTGACGCGAAATGTGATGGAACTCACAGCGTCTGGTCAATCCTTACACCATAACTGAAAGCAATTGTGCTCTGTTTAAATAATGTTACGTTGAATTCAATTGAAACGTATGTTTCCCAACTGCGTATGAATCTAGAAATTACGATGGCCAAAGCATGTGTGTGATGTTCTTCTAATCTGGCTAATGAAACAAAATAAAATTTAACCTTGCAGATACTTAGAGAAGATATCCTTTTGAAATATGGCTACTTTGGGCTGAATAATAAGCCGATCATTCTGAGAGCGTCGTTGCCAATACTGAGATAAGTAGCTTAAGAAGCTCCTGCTATTGGGGACAATGATGAATGTTCCTTAGCGCCTCGGGTTACTCGCGCAAATACGTTTGAGTGACTCATCAGCTTAAGGGAGGTCCTAGAATAATTATTCAGCAGTTTCTTTCGGAACTTGAGCAACACCTGTTCGAAAAAGGTTCAGTCACATAGAAAGGTTATTCGATGAGGTAAGACGATGTTTATAATGTCGAAATAGGAGCTCTTAAATGAATATTTACCTTGTCGGCTTCTGTCGTATTAGTTGCGCCGGAACCAAGTTGCTGAGACGAGAAATGGGTTTTGATTGTATAAAATGGCATGATTTCACCCCGCTATTCGTTCTCATGCTCGACGGTTCGTCTCGCTCGTCTTAGAATGAAGTCCCTCATTTTCATGGGCATGGGACGGTTTGCCGTCTTTTGTACCTGTCTCCCGCGGTTCTTGCCATCGCCAGGGTACAATTGTGCTTAACAAATCTGATTGAGTGAATAACAAGAGTTGTATGAATGACATAAAACAAAATTGGTGAAGTATACAATGTAATGAGTTGTAAGATCAAGAAACACGAACAAATATTTCTAGTGTTACTAATACCTATCCTAGACTACAGGCTTAAAATATGTGTAAATGCTCATGAGGTGCTGCAAAATTTTTCTACATACTTGAGCATGTTAAGCAAGCTTAAAATTCAGAAGTTATGCTTCGTGAATGCTTGTCCTAAGACAAAAACGTCGCATATGTCTCGGATGAAAAACCGTGCCATTCTTAATTCTGTGCTCTCGCTTTTTGTGTCTGTCTAAAAATGGCAACAGCGGTCCACATATGTTAATATGGCAGCACTTAACGGCGTGTCTCGCTAGGGTATGAGACCTTCGAGGTCGTAAAGTGGAGTGCGGGTGCTGACACTGGAGTGACGTTGGAGGGCTTGTGTGAGAGGCTGGAGTGTGGGTACAAAAGCTGGAATAGTTATAGGACTCATGTGAGAGACTGAAGAGGTTGAAAATGGAAGTTCTTCTGTGTTGCGGGGAAAGTGGTATTTAGAGGAATTCGTAATAAAAATGGATTATTCTGTGAATTGTTCGGGGGTATTCTTCAGTGGTGGTCACCTGATCAAACTAGATATCTCAACATTCACAGGTGCAAAATGCGTACAAGAGGACGCTGTTTATACTCCAATTATTTACATACATACAGATTACATACAATATAACAATCACTGCTGGGCGAACTGGAAGCCAGTTTTTTTAATTGTTGGCCAAAGTTTAGCCATCTTTTGACGACTACTATGAGTGTTTCGAGATTTTTGCTCGTCCGTAAAGTCTGACTGTGAGTTGCTCACAGTCTCAAGCGCTTTTACCTTTTTCAAGTGGTGTAGGGACATAGAGTTGCTTGAAAGATAACATTCTCTTTTTTGTGGGACATGATTGTCCTCCGCATAGAGCGGTACCAACTAGAGCGAGCGTCCAATGGCACGGATGATATTTGCATCATAAGAAGAGAACTGAGCTTGTTGAAAGAAGTAAATAAGATAGAGCGATTGTTCTCTGGAAGTGATCTAGCGCTCTACATATACGGACGATTGCATACACACGTTTTTTAACACGTTTTTAGGACACCTCTCCAGCATACACACGTTTCAATTCGTGCACATCGATAGGCTAAGTTGTTGTGAAATAATGATTACTTCAACCATTTGATCGGAGCTTGTTTAAATCTCAGGACTGGACAGTGGAAAACGGAGTTTATAGTTGATGGACGAAAGCCTTTGCGATTCCATCTTTGTTCTTTTGCAAAATTCGTGAATGGCTTTGTTATAAAATTGTATCTGAATTCAATTTAATGATCAAAGAGACTTGCTAGAATTTTCAATTATAAACTTTTCGAAAAAGAAACTAGTCACCTTTTGTTTTTCGAGTCATAGTTTTTTACTACGTTCATCAATTGGTTTTCAAAGCTGTGACATGTTGAGGTTATATGCGAGTACTTAGCAGGCATCAGTCTTCATTCAGAGCTGGCAAGGCATAGGCTTGTCTCTTTGCTGCTCCACGACGATGGGACGAAAGCAAGACGTCTCGGAATGGCAATAAGGGGCTATTCCATTCATTTAATTGGGTTAAGAGACACACATCCAGTAAAGGCAGTAGCGAATTTCGCTGGTGTTTCATGTCACAGTTATGCGGGTATACCAACAATCGAAACGACCCTGTATACCTACCACAATTCACAGCAAAATTGTGGTAGGAAAAATCGAACGGATATGGACCCCGTCTCGTGTCCCGAATTGCATCAAGGATGGAACTACTGTGAAACGTCAATGATGGCCCTTCTCCTACTGTTTCAGAATGATCTTTTAGTAGGGAACTCCATGCAATTGATTTATGGAATAGACTGGCCCATAAAAGGCTGATTCCTGCCCACAAGACCCTTTTTTTAAACTGGGCCAAACCACACGTACAGTACATTGGACTGTAGAGGAATGGAGAAGTATCAAGTGGTCAGATGAATCACAATTCGGTCTCTATAGCTATGATGCCAGCCGTCGTGTTCATCAAGGACCACATGAAGCCTTTAGTGAAGCTTGTGTGCAAGAAGCGATACGAGGAGGAAAAGGGTTGTTTGAACGACACAGAAGTGGATCCTTTAGTTGAGGTATTCGTCAAACTGATCCAGCATGAATACATTGGGTTGTTGTACAACAAATTTTTGCCCTACCATTCAGGATGACAACTACCGGGTTCATCGAGCTAGAACTGCCATTAATTGGCACGAAATTCATTCAAGATGCGTCAAGCCTTTAAATTGGCCTGTTACATCTCCAGACATGAGCCCAATAGAAAATTTGTTGGACTACCCAGAACGACGAGTTAGACGTAGAAAAAATTGTCCTCGTACTGTGGCCGCACTTCGAGATCAGTTAATGCAAGAGTGGTTTAAATTCGACTAGGTGTATATTAGGACACTCAATGCCTCCCGGAGTTAACGCCATTTTTTGTACTCGTGGAGGTCCTACACCATAATACATAGTAGTAGGTTGCTAACTTTTTCTTTGGGGAACTTTTCTGTTATAGTCCGCATTTATTTCGAACATTGTGTCAGCAACGGCTCACGCTAATTAAATAATACTTAGAAAAGTCTACATCATTGTACGATATAATTATATTCGCCTTGGGATCCCTGTTTTTCTACAAGTGTAACTTATTCAACACTAAGCTAAGACCTTGAGCATAGCCATTGTCGATGTTTTCTCGAAGCTCTTTTCAACGACGCTCATTAGTTGAGCCGCTGTTGAAACTCCATTCCACTCGTGTACATATTGGAGTGATGTTTGAGCTAATTTGCAGTGCGGTGCTTTTCTCCGCAAACAATGGTTTGCTGAGTCATCTGCTTACACTCCTCCAGTAGAGACTCGCATTAGACATTCTTGCTACGAGTTGAAGGCGCTGCAAAAATATTTCATTATGACAACTAATTCAACTGCTTGTTTGCTGTGCAAACGTCCAGTCGTACCACCGCAAACGCGAGCTCCTCGTGCAGGAAGAATGGTCGTTATATTTCAGTCTCTTTTCTTCTTTGCTCTGGCTTTCACGTTCACGAGAAACTGAGTAGCAGCTAAGCGTTCATAATAACCCTATGATTTAAGGGTCTTGGAATTTCCCCGTATTTGCTAATCCAGTTCCTGTTTGACTGTTTGAGTTCCTCTGACTGAAATCTTTCCAGTCCCACAGCTACATCTAGCGTTGCCATCTGCGAGAGACTCTCTTGACGTAGATCAGCTAATTTAATTTGATAGCCTCTGTTCAACTTTACTAAAAGCCATCAAATTGAGTCGAATTTTTATTGTTGTCAGCATCTTTTGTGCGCGATAACCTCAAATGAGCAATTGATCTCCCTCATCTCCCCACTAACTATGCATGGTTTGCGTAATTTTGACGCCATTTGAACGCGTGTAAATCCAATAACTCTGATTCGACAGCGAGACAGTAACATCGCTGTGGTCTAGTGTTCGAGGTGATGGTAATCACAGTGTGTCGTGTGTGTCATGTCAAATCAATATCGGGGACGTCTAGGTGGGCACTCACAGATATTCATGTTTGAATTATATGCCAAGTTGTTGTTGTTGTTGTTCTAGGTGAACTGAGTGACTGATTTTATCCGTAGGCCCGTATCCGTTTTATCCGTTTAAAGGTATAAAATAGGTGAAAAATACTTTGGTTGACAAAATTATACACCATTTTGGATAGTATTCCGAAGAAGATAGACTAGACTGATTTTTTTGCCCGCGGACATTCTCCCTGAGTGTCACCGCGTGTGACGTCACTGTCGCTGCCTTTTTTGACAACGCATAAGGCGAGCAGGCCATAGTTCACTAAGACAATCCCTCTGGCAAAAGTTAACTCGTGTTTTTGCACTGCGTTGACTCAAAAGCAGCTTACCGCTCACGCCTCTTTCATTGCTGCTGGGACAATAACACATGGAAGAGTAATGAAAAACATACGCGATATGAGAACTGATGCTAAATATAGCGCGATTCCCCTGCTCGTAATTCTGACGTCAGCTATTACATGTATTCGTCTAATGAGTCAGGTAATATACTTATGAACCGTCCTGATGACTTGAGAGCATAATTTGCGACGCTTGGAATACACGCAAATTTTCTGATCTCTGATGAATCGTGCAAGGAAGTTTGTCGTTCCTTTGATGCCGTCTGCGATCGCAGATAGACTGAGCAGCTGTGAGTGCTGTTGAGCGTGTAATATAATCTAATTTTTCTATTCCTCTTCCTCCCACACGCGGCTAAATGACTGACTCAACAACCGCCACGCGATATTTACGCAACATAAATTTTATAGCAACTAAATTGTATCCTCTGTTTTTGGAAATGTATATTGTCAGCAATTGCAGGAAAAGACAAAACCCTAACTCGTTTGCCCCTCGAGTGAACCCGCATGCACGCGCAACAGGCGATGAATTATCACTCAGTTCTTCTCACAACAGCAGCGAGTCCGTTAGCGTTAAAATTACGACAAACTGAGGAGCGGGTCACTGATGGAGGAAAAATTCCCATTAGCGTTGATTGTCGATAACTCTGAACGCTTGGGGCTCATGTTTGTCTGCAGCAAGCTTACATTAAGCAATTACTTAATTGGGGAGATTCGTTTCAATTAAACCGAGGCAGGCTTTTTACTGTAGAAAGGGACACGCTGATCTAATCTGTAGTTCATCCCTTGACACTTTCTTAACGAACGTCAGCGATAACCATGCGTGAATAGAATATAACTAGGAACTTCCGAGCTTTAGAGACATTGATGACCGCGTTTGGAGTCTACAGTTGGAGGAAATATCATTCAGATACGCACGACAAGCCAGTCGGACGCTAGGAAAGTACAGCGATGTTATTACTTGCATAATTATTCACTGTTAAGTGACAGATGTTAATCAGAGAAACCATATCAACGCAGATAGCTGAGAGACCACGGTGCAGCTTCCGCTTCTTCCCTTTGTCTCGTTTGAGGCGGAGGAAAAGCTTGGGATTTTTTGTACACGCATGTGTATCAATGTACAAACAAGTCTGCTGTGATGTGAAAGACTCGTACATTTTATATTTCTCTCTCGCATGAACAATTTTGCCCGGATAATTTTTTATCCGTTCAAAACGGAAAGTTACATAAAACCTGGAAGTTTGCTGCACTACTTGAGCTTGCGTGCTGCGTTCTGGTGGTATTTTATTCAGAAGGCGTACGCGGAGCTCGGGTTATAGCCCCTATCCGTTGAATGAGGTTATAAATTTATTATGGACGTCATGCATACTGCCCGGCATAAGTCAGAAATGAACTCGTTCTCCAATGAAACGTTTGAATAACTGCAATCAAACAGAAGAAAGACAAAATCGAGTGAAATTTCCTAATTTCAGCTGTACAAAGGCG
Source organism: Orchestia grillus (assembly GCA_014899125.1). NCBI lineage: Eukaryota > Metazoa > Arthropoda > Malacostraca > Amphipoda > Talitridae > Orchestia > Orchestia grillus. Next base: position 18,483 of record VOMN01074806.1, read on the forward strand.
GAATTGAAACTCTCACTTTACGATGCGGAAACATTTTGAAGATGGACGTCCATCGGCCCTGTGAAAAGCGAGTCTTCATTTAAAGATAGAAATAAACTGGAAGCTAACCTGGAGTGTGAGAAAGCCAGCGGCTTGCGTGCCGTGTTGACTCAGGTGTCTCCTGGACACGCTTCTTAATTTGAAACTAATTTGAAGTCATGTCTGGAGCAAATTTACTTCCGAGACTTCTGTTTGAATTCCACTCGAAGTGCTGGCTTCGAGGTCTGGAGGTCCTTCTCCGCCCTCCAAGTGTTTCCTACGAAGAAGCTTCGACTAGATGGCGCGACCGTAGAAAATGCAATTTCCCAAGTATTTGAAGACTTGACGGAAATTCGGGTGTCTTTGTCACTCAGCTTCGCTTGAAATTTGACCGTTCGGGTTAAATTGCAGCAGTTTAAGCGATAAGTCATTTATGACTTAAAGTAAATCAAGTATGCAGGGAGCAATTTCCTTGCTTGTTTTGGTAATATTTATTTGCTAGAATTTTTAAGCATTGAAAAATAGTGACGTGTGCAAAACGTAGTTAATGTTGAAATAGACGGATAATTTATTCTTTTACAACATTTGAGGGCAGTCAGTTATTTCCCGTCAGATAAAAGATTACAAGCTAGAAAAATAAACTCGTGATGAAAGAGAAAGGGCACTTACCTGCCATCTTCCGTCTCTCGCGAGGAGTTGTGAATATTCAAAAGCTCGCGAGAGCAAGATTGTAATAGTTTTTATTGCTGCATTCACTTATGCATTTACAAGCAAATTTCATCGTTTGTTTTGATGTTTGAGCTGCAAATCTTGGAGATGATGAAACTGACTCATTAATCTGGCTCAGTGGTTCTGTTGCATGAATATATATATATTTTTTAACTCTAAGCTTCTGCTGAAAAAAATCGATGTAAATTGTTCCCGTGATGAATCTTTTGAGTGTCGAGATGACATTTGAGTTGTTTAGTGTATTTAATTTTTGTGAGAGGTTCATGCCAGATCACATTCCCTAAGATATAATCCTGGGCAGCATCCCAATACAATTGCTGCGGTCACTTCTTTGCCCGTCGTCATTACTCGATAAAAAGCTTAGCGTTGAAAATCAATGACGTTATCTATTAACTAAGTAAACAGCTCATATGCAATGCATCGAATGTAATATCAAATAAAAAATCGAACTTTTAATTGCAATGAAAAATTATTTGCATGTTGTGTTGTCCTCAGACAAGTTCATTACTGAACGACGATTCAACGATAATATTTACCAAGTTAGACACGACCCATCCAGTAATTAAATTTGGGTTTATAACTCCGTAGATTTTTGGCTCGCATTTCAAATGTTCCATTGAATGGTGACGAGGGTGTGTAAATGTACCCAGCCCGATCACCTATGCCTGACTCAAACGACGACCCAATGCATCATGCCTTATGGCCATAAAAAGCACGGGGGACTAGGCAGGCTCGCGTTGGTGGGGGCTCTGTGCAGGAAGCTCGTCCTGGGTATAGAGTTCCGTCCCGCTGTAGCGTCTACTGCGCCAGCTGAAACGCGCAGTGTCACTGGCACAGAGTATATATATAGATATATATACTCTAGATATATACTCTGTGGTCGCAGGGAGGTGACCATGCTTAGGGAGGTCGTGCGCTGGGGGCCTGTGCAGTGTCGTACGACTTCTGTGTTTATTACGAGCAGCATTTATGTTTTTATTCCCTGCTTGGTTTTGCGATGTCTCGTTGTGGGATGTTTGACTTGTACTTCACAATTAAGGGCTTTTTTTTTGTGGACAAATGTATGTACAGTAGTCGTTTCTTTGCTTCTGAATGATGGTCAAATTACTGTAGCTAGGTCAACCATGCAGGGTATGAATTTATTTGGGTGTCGTAACGCTTGGCGGAGAGGAATTTTGAAGAAAATCTTTGAGCGCTTTCTCAAGAACCATGCAGTGGTTTCATGGCCAAGGAAACGACGAAGTTATAGAGAAGAGACCCGTGACTTGGTAGCCAAACCTCGTCGAGTGTTGTGCATAAAGCCAAAACTAGCGCAACACGGACACCTGTGGTCCTATAACAGTTTTCGAGTAACATCAATTCAAATTTGGTCAACTCTTTTGTGGGACACCTTGCGTATTACTAGACCAGCCGTTACCCGTTGGGGCATTTTTGAAGTCCCATTCGAATCTCTAATGATTCTTTTTTGTTTTCCCAACAATTATCTAAAGCCAAAGATAATAAATCTTTACTTTAGTCCTGGAGAACCGTAACCACGATGGAATAGAAACACCCTCATCTATTTACAGAGAGATAAGTTTTTCATTACTGCCCTGTGTTATTACTGAAAAGTGTACACGGCTTCAAGGAAGCAAGAAGAGGAAATTTTGTGTCATTCTGTAGATTAATCCTCCTATTTACGGAATTTTAAATCTACAGATACAGTATGGACACCCCATAAGTTGGCCACTTGTCGTAGGTTAACGCAGCAAATTTAGATGTTAAATCTGGTGGATTTCCCCAGGCGACGAGCGGAAGCAGAGAGGCTGCGATGGGCTGCTCGGAGGCGGCGGTAATAGCGGGTTGTCGGCTAATGGGCGACTCTCACATGCGTCGTATTGCCGATTAGCGCTCGGTGAGAGCGCTGTGAGGTGATCTCGTCACTCCTACGTAGTTTGCTCGCTTCATTTCATTCATCAACCAGGATTGCGTACATCGAGCCCTGCCCTCGTTCTTCACTGGATTTCTGTGTACTGAAATTTATATCACGGCGACGCGTTTACCGATGGAAGTGAGCTGGCATTTCATCTGCAGAGCGCAGCTCCTTCGTATGTTCCCTCCACCATTTACCTCTGTTCCCCGCACCATCTGACATCTCTCGAGCGTTGCAAACTTTCTAGATCTGAAGGTGCATTTCAGTGCGTTCACGGGGACTTAATTGGCAAAAGTTCGCCATTAAGATCGTGCGTAAAACGCACGATCTGTCTGGAGGTGTCAAGTCGAGTTGCGTCATCTTCATTTCTTCATTACTTCATCTTCATTTCTTCATTACTTCATCTTCATTACTTCATGCCTTCATCTTCATTTCGTCATTACTTCACGGCTTCATCTTCATTTCTTCATTACTTCTCGGCTTCATCTTCATTTCTTCATGATTTTATCGTGACTTCATCTCCATTGCTTTTTTACTTCATCATGACTTCATCTTCGTCCAGGAATGGGTCACCAGAAAACTGCAACGTAATTTCACTTCGGTCTTATTCTTGGGTTAAAACTGTAATTTTCCATTTTTTTACAACTAGACAAAAACAAAATAATGATTTCAATGTGAGAATTTTGCTGCTGCGGTCAGGCAATTGAACTGTCAAACTTGCCTTCCTTCACTACAATGAAGGTAAAAATCACCCATATTGCAAGTACAATGCAGAAGCAAAGTTTTATGGGAATAATAAACATTTTTTATTGTTTTCTAATTAAAGAAGTCGGGAAATGACGCACCATTGACGGGAACAAAATCACGCTAAAAACTCTGGTGTTATGCGTTGAATATGCGTTCGAATGCTACGGTTGTGATCATGAAACTCATTTTTGTGTTACTGAGACCTGTGTTTGGCGTCGAAACAATTTTTCTCAAATTATAGAGTGATATGTAATTTCATAATGCGTGTGTGAGACAGGGATATACATTTGATTATTCACACCTACGCAAATGTCTGCTGATGCCACAATATATTTTGTTTGGAAATTATTTCCAACAATCTGTAATTCTTAGAGAAGCCAAACTTTCAGGTGACTTCCACTCGCACAATCAGTTTTCCGGTACAAGATAGTCCCTCGAGTTGCCACTCGGTGTGAGGGCGTGGCACGTCCCAGCACTGGGGTACCCTGCACCACTTGGCACTCCATGAGAGGGCGTGGCACGTCCCAGCACTGGGGCACCTGAGCTCAATTTAGCACCTGATTTACCCTATAATAAGGAGCGGCGGCACTTCACCCCCAGCTCCGGCTCGAGAAAATACAGTAATGAGAGCTGAGTTTTAATCGCGTCACTGCAAGGCTGTGCTCCCAGCACAGGATACTCATTAGCCAGAGCCTGAGTGCTCACGGAGCTCATGAGGAGAGCGCTAACGAGCTACTGGAATTACACTGCGGTCCTGGGAAAGCCGTTCAACTTTCGGCTCAAGTTTATCGTAGCTGAAATTTTGCTCTGGCATGCTGTATGTAGTTCATGAAATGAGTTAATTCTTTATAAACCTACCCGCATTGAATGCTCGATTCGTGAAGCTTACGGCTCAGTCGACATTAGTGTGTGCAGTCCTGCTGTAGCGTTAGTGTGTGCAGTCCTGCCTGCTGTAGCGTTAGTGTGTGCAGTCCTGCCTGCTGCAGCGTTAATGTGTGCAGTCCTGCCTGCTGGAGCGCTAACGTATCAGTTTTCTTACTAGTTTAGCTTTGTGCTTTTCTTCTCATTCCGGAGTCTAATGTCGAGGTGAAAATGACGGCTGCCTGAAAATTTTTATACATTTAAAAGAACAGTTTTTTAGTCTCAGACAATTTAACACGTCTTGAAGTCTGTCACAACGCAAATGTGAACACAAATTAGAACGAGTGGCAGCATCCACTGCATGTGATGATTGTAAACCGTATCATGAGTTGCCTAGTTCAGTCCTATTGCGGAGAACCAATGGATTGTTAAATTGTTGAAATGGAAATGGTTAAGTTGTTTAATGGTTAACGCAAATGATTAAATTTAGGGCGCTCGATGCAATTGGTCAAATTTAGGGGAACCAATGCAAGGGGTCAAATTTAGGGGAACCAATGCAAGGGTGTCAAATTTAGGGGAACCAATGCAAGGGGTCAAATTAAGGGGAACCAATGCAAGAGGAGACCCAATCTACTCTGCATTTTAGCACAAGAATGAGGCAATGTACACATATCTTAGGAAGCAGTTCAAGCACTCTATGAATCTGTTCTGTTCAGGATGGAAGCGGTTATAGCATGAAATTAATGCTCCAACACCTTAGCAACGTAAACATTAAATTTTATATTTATTCGAGGGTTTTATGATATTTCATGAGACGCCTGAGTGCGCACTAGGCTACCGGATTTGAAGAAGTGGTAGGACAACATGTGTAAGGCATAAGCCATTGCTTTGAATTTTACACTTCAGTGAAGATAGCTGAAGCGTGTATAGGGTAATATTCCGGGTCACATCGCAGACGCCTGAATTGTCCCCGACTCGCTGGTTGAGATTCCTCCCGTGAGCTGCACACTCACGTGCTGCTGTCAACCGTCGTGGCAACGACGTGCTGCTGTCAACCGTCGTGGCAACGACGTACTGCTGTCAACCGTCGTGGCAACGCATCTTTACATGATGGGCTTGACGCGGAGCATGGGAAGTGACCCAAGATTATGCCACCTGGCACGTTTGTGTGTGCCATGTATTCCATTCGTGTACCCAAAGGAGTGACCAAATTTCGTACTATACGCGTAGGATTGTGTGCAGCTGATGCGCTACTCTGTGAAGTTAAGAGTGCATGAGTGCGAATCCTTACGACGACGCAGAACCATCTGAGTGCCACGGGAATTTTGAAAATGTATTTCCGGCCACGCGAACAGTAAAATTCCTCGCCAAAATAAGTCCCATTTCGTTGTTCAATAAAATAGAGCCAAGCTTCTCACCTCATATACGAGAGCATTCCTTGCACAGTGTACCTTCAAGGGGCCACGCATACCTAATGAGACGGACCCACACGCACGAGCCGTCGTGTTGCCCTCATACGCGAGTCGTTCGTTGTGTCCTCAGGTCGAGGAGGAAAGCTCCCCTGTAATTAGCGGGCCATTGGAGAGCTCTTTTCTCCTCCGCCGCCACCTGCAGCCGCCGTGTGAACACTTGTGTCGGTCCTGCCTTCTAGCCAGTTCAAGAATTAAATCTTGTATCCTCCCTGTACGGAAAGCAAATCTCGCAGTCCCTTTGTGTGCACTGCTCGTTGCTATGTCTGTCTCGCTGTGCAACTTCGCACACAAAGTAAGGGATGCCAAGTGGGCCATCGATATGTGCCCAACGAATTTCAATATCTTGATAGAGGCCAAACGAATGAATGGACTAGAAATTTAGCGGAGTGCATGGGTTTTGTTTCATTTTTTTACTTAGTGAGACAGCTGTGAGCAGCCTCTGAGTCACCAGTGGTTTTTAAATTAATTTTTGAAATCGAAATCGGTGGGCGTCAGCCACAAGGAATGTCTTACGAAGCAGGTGCGTGTTGCCCGAGAGGAATGAGTGCTTTAAAGCTCCATCATCTCAAACAACTTTTTGCAGGAAAATCTTCCACGTATGATCCGGTCAGCCCGTTAGAAAAATGTCGTGTACTATGACAGGAAAAGACGGCAAAGGAATCTTCGCAAGCGCTCGCTGGAACTGGTAACACATCTTACAGTAATATATCTGCGACCTTATTCTTGAGGATCTCCCTCGTTAACTCAAGTAGGAAAACTTTTGTGATACAAAGTGCACAGCTCTTATCACAGTCGTCAAAAACGTTGGACGAAACTTTTCGGGCTGTAAAGAACATTTTTATCTGGTCGGTCGAGGAACGGTTCACCGTGTAAATTTATTGAATAACCACAATGATAAAATTCATTCAACTTCTTCACAAGGCATTCCTGAAACGTAAACGTACATTCCACGTGCCAAAGACATACTGGAGTTATAATGTTGGCTTGAGTTACAATAAATGGCTCGACATTTCTCACGATCTGCGTTAGAGAGGATGTCCAGGTGCGCTGCCGAGTTTGTCTGTCGATGTTCCTAAAGAAAATGTGGTATGGATTGAAAGCGACTTTTGGCGAGCGGTGGACTGTGCGCTCATCTCACAATGGACGCGGCACCGAGACTGGCGTACATGTTTTCCTGAAGCTGTACATGGCTTCTAAAAAAATGTCAACAATTCTGGTTCACCGGGAATGACGTACATACAAAGTACCCCATTTCCTTAAGAAAAACGCCCAACAGAAAACTTTTACGTTATTATTGAAAAGTTTCAGTGAATTTTTATTATTAAGTTTTACCTTAATGGTATTGAGCGACGAAAATTTTTAGCGAAACCTGAAGATATCGAGATAAATTAGCGACTATCGACAATTTTTATTTTTATCTAAATCTGAACGACCCAAAAAATTATTTTGTTCTTAGTTTATGTAAAATACTTGAATTTCATTTTTTACTCATACTTGTTCCGAGTAAGTAAAATGACAACGTCTTAGGAAAGTTAAACAATGCTCCAAGTACCTTTATTTGAGGCAGTCCGCATTGAAGTAGCCATTGCCACAATTGAGGTAGAGCGGGCGCGTTGTCACCTCCTGAAACACCAACGCGGGCTCCCAGCTCCAGGACACCGGCCATAACGAAGCTTCACAGGAGTCGACCTCTAATTCCGAGGCTTGCGTTTTTCCGAGGAGCTGTGACACCTGAACAACTGAGGCGCCAGTTGGAGGCGCATTGTGTGGGTGTGGCATTCGTTGTGGCGTGCAGTCTTGGGCTCAGTGAACGCCTTACTCTTTGGGGCCTTTGTTTTTGGGCTTAGTGAACACACTCTTTGGGGCCTTTGTTTTGGGCTCAGTGAACACACTCTTTGGGGCCTTTGTTTTGGGCTCAGTGAACACACTCTTTGGGGCCTTTGTTTTGGGCTCAGTGAACACACTCTTTGGGGCCTTTGTTTTGGGCTCAGTGAACACACTCTTTGGGGNTGGCTCGTTATGTGTACTTCCCGTATTGGCTCGTTATGTCTACTTCCCATATTGGCTCGTTATGTGTACTTCCCGTATTGGCTCGTTATGTGTACTTCCCATATTGGCTCTTTATGTCTACTTCCCGTAGCTAGTTAAGAGTCTGTACTTATAAGTATAATGTATGTATTAAATGTAGCTGTGCATATGTATGTACTTATGTACAGCAATCGAGCAGCACTCTAGTACCTAAGCTTTGATGTTGCCAGTAGTTTTATGCATATAATGTGACTGTTGGTTTTAGCACGGCCATTTAGGCCCTTCATGCTGTGACGCGTCGACACAACTATTGCATTTCGCAGCCGCTGCGTCGTAACTAAGAGACGCTAGAAGGCCAATATCCACCCCAGAATCGAAATACTTGCCGAAATCTTACCAGCTCACCAGCGTGTCTGGAGCATAATTCGATAGGCTAAAAGTATCCAGATCTCCGGTTTCAATTTGGATTTTGCTCGCCCCAGCCGAGCTGCTCTTTTAATTAACGCGGCTCCTGGTGCGGCTAAAATGCGCTCCCACCCGAGATTTATAAGGATTTTTATCTGCGGGCCAATTTTCATCTAGTAGCATGGCTCTCATAAAGTAAGGCTGCTGGTTAATGTGTTCATTGTGAGCCCGAGACTCTCCCGAAGCTGCAAAAGTTCCCGCGCTCCGAGTGGTCCGAAATAGCAACATCGTCGTCCCGTTGTTTCGTCCTAATAATGTCCAAAAATTGGCTCTTTTTATGGCGCTACGGCATGTGTTTAATTAGCGTAGTTGTGCGCGCGAATTTCTCGCGTTTTTGTGCCAGCAAACAAACAGTGCATCAGAAATTCAACGAGTTTTAATTTTATGACCGTGTCTGAACTTATAAATCGTCACTCAGAAATTAGTAGCTTTAACAGTTGCTGTGGGAAAAGAGAGTTGGAAAGGCTTGGTCTATGTCGCTAAATTAGTCTCGCATTAACGTGTACGCTCGTCTTTTAGGTGAGGAGAAAACCTGATCTAATATGTCATTTATTCCTTGTGATTAGGAGTAAAAATTTAAAGGAATTGTTCCCATTTATCGAATCTTTATGAAGTCGGAGGTGTTTCTATACGACAGCGGACTAGCGATAATTCAACGATAAGAGCAGACTGCCCCGTTTGACAGTGTTCTCGTTGAGGCCTAAAAAGTTTCGACGTGTTAAAGCGTCACTCTATGACCTCCAATCCTCCCTACACTACATCCAATACGACGTAATGAAAGAAAGTTCGCCAGAAGGTATGTATCTCAAAATCTCATCAAAATTATTCATGTATGTGAGCTATAAATTCATCAATCACATAAGTTACTTTAGCCTCACCTGCATGTGCACACTAGTTTTTTAGCGGTACATGTATGTACTGAATGCTGGAAACTAGGTCGACTTCGTTAGGCAAAGTTCATTTTGCTAGTTTCGTCAGTTTGACGTCTAATAAAGGTATTTTCCTCCCCAATAACCTGAAGAACGGCAGCGACAAAACTAACAGCAGAACGCAATTTGAACCGCAAGACAAAAATTCGTCGTGATTTAAAAATGTATACTCATAAGTCCGTCGACTAATATTTTCAACAGTTTTTACAAAGAATGGCATTAAACACACTCTAAGATAAACGTGTTCCCTCTAGCGCCACTGAGTCGTGTCACAGCCTCGCTCTTAATTAACATAAGCAGCACATAAGAACAACGCATCGTGAGAGCAATAATTATTCTGCTTGCAGTTACCTGACCACTCCGACTGCTTGCCATCAAAGCACCAGCCGCACTGCAGCCTGCTTCAACGCTGCCTTCCTCACATACCGAGGATGGAAGCCAGCTTTGGTGCTCGTCAATCTTGGGTGTTATGATCATTTACGTCAATCATTTCTAAATGTTGTATGTTGGTTCTCTTACTTAATGAATGGGCACATGTATTCTCTCAAATAGGATTATGAAGATAAGAAACTTGGGGATGAAATACTTTCCCTGAGCTCTGGAGATGAACGACCGACCGCACTGAACTTCTTAAAGTCGAACGCAGCTTCGTAATTTTGCTTTAAGGGTTTAAAACCTTATAAAATATTGAAACAACAGCTAATGGATAGCATAAAGAACGCTGCAAGTATTGAATCATTGGCAAGTTCGAGCGATAAAGCTTAATGGGCCTGAGCTAGCACCTCACGCTTGCATCTTCTGGGACTTCGTGAAGAACACTTGTGCGACCTGTCAGTTTGTGCGAGCAGTCCAATTATACGATCAGTCAATGATACGCACAATTTCCATCCTAACATCTGTCACGATATCTTCCTCTTCTTCCTCCGGTTTTACATCACTAAATCCATGTTCAAGGACCCTGCTTTGGTAACACGCAGCATTTCTTAACGTGGACTGGGAGGAGCCCCATCAGTTTCACCGCTCAGAGCATCGGATTGGTTTTGTGTTACGAGCCTTCGATTGCACACCTGCAAATATCGTTTATGGACGATCACTAACTGTAATTATCGCTTTAGCTCACAATCAACACAGCTCCGCTCAACGGTAATGACAGTTAAATTCTGTGAACGTATACTTGTAACATTTAAGGCTGAATACCAGCATCGAGATTACTTTATTGTCCATGGAATATAAATACATCTATTCATATGTTAGCAAACTATTGGAAGAAAAAAAGGTATTAAAATTTGCATCACTTTACATAGATTTACTTAAATTCTTTATTCCCTCTTTTTGTGATTTAATTGGTTTTCATCGGGATTCCACCAATTTTCGTAACGATAGAATCAATTTTCATTAAAAAATATGAGTCCTCATTACGATAAAATCTATTAAAATTTCGAAAAAAACTATTTTTAATAAGAATAAATTGAATTTCTTTGGAACTAATTTTTTTTATGTCTGGATCAAAGATCTTTATTGTAATGTAATGTTGCTGTGAGCCACTCAGCTGTGTGGCGTACCGCTCAGCTGTGTGGTGAATCGCTCATTTCTGTAGTGAATCGCTCATTTCTGTAGTGAATCGCTCATTTGTGTGGTGAACCGCTCAGTTGTGTGGTGAATCGCTCGTCTGTGTGGTGAATCGCTCGTCTGTGTAATGAATCGCTCATTTGTGTGGTGAACCGCTCAGTTGTGTACGCATTAGACGCAGCGTTTGCGGTCGGGAACAAGTTTCGCCTTCTCAGTGGTCAGCCACCAGAGAACAGTTTGCTCGCTCCGTCCAGGTTACAACAGGCTTGAAAGTCTAATGCTGTTCATGTGATTTTGGTGTGAAAGCCAGCCTAGAAAGACTTGGTCAGAATGTGTCCGTCTCCCTCGATTGTAAGATGTACATCGAGGCATGTATATTTTTTCCAGTCACTTTTGCTGGCTTTTTAGATGTGGCATTGACCAGATTATGAAGTGCTTTGCGAAATGGTTTCGAAAGAACTTTAGTGGGATTTTAAGGTATATTTCTGAAAGCATGCAGCAATGCATGCTTTCACGCTGCCATCTCACTGATTATTCGACGATTTAAAAAAACAAGGGTATTAATTATTGGCAATCTTGTTAGAAATATAAATCACACGGACTGAGTAAAACTAAAGTCAGAAAAATCATACGTTGTACCAAATTATCCGGGGTCTATAATTCCTCAGCTGCTCCCTTGTTTACAAAAAAGGTAATGATAAATGTTGCTGTCACAAAAGTCTCGCGTAGAAGTTACGTTCTCCGATAAACAAATCTTCGGACACAAGTGCGACAAATCTTTCCGATGCGACATCTTGGCTCAACATATGGGGTATATATAGGAACTCATATGTCAACATAACTCAGTAAGTCATCTGAGCCACTGGCCAGGTTAATACCATTGCTCTCCTCCTATATATATACACAGACGGGATTTATGCTCCAGAGTTCCGGCCTGCTCTGAGGGTCACATCCTCATCAGCATAAGCAAGTGCCCCTCGAGCGATTCGGGCGGAGTGTTCGAATAGATAAAATTCTACAAGTTCTTCACGCTCTAACACGCGCACCAACTTGTGGCGCGGGACCTAGTGTTTACGTAAGTAAAATATTAACGATACTGAAGTGGGTTTGTGATTTTAACTGGACTCCTCGTAAGTATGTTTACAAGTTCTCTGGAGAGAGAACTAATGAATCCGAGTAAATTTTCCTTGCGAAGCGTGACTGTGTTCAGAAAGCACTAAAGGCGCCCCAAAAAAATGGCGTCGCGCGTTGAAGAAAAAGCCTCGGTGACAAGTCGTTTTGTTAGACCACCAAGATGCGTTTTTATGGCGTAGCTTTCTCGCGCTCCTCGGGAAAGAAAATTACTGCACTTGAACCATACTGAAAACGTAGGCTCGATTTTCTCACATTTGGAATAAATACGTGATACTAAATAATATCCCTGTGTCTGTAATTGAATCCGGTACGCCCCGTAAATTTAGGGCGAGTTATCCGTTATATGTAGAGAAGTTAGTTCAGAAGGAGGAGGTACAGCAGTTTGTTCTACCCGCCTCACCTAAATGAGATGCCACAACACAAGTGACAATGTGCCGACGCCAGCCTGCTTCCTTGTATCTGCGTGGCGCTTGACGCTTCACACCGCTGCTCGGGATTGTGCACTTCACACACGCTGCTATCGGCGAGAAAACAAATAAAGCATCTGTTTTTTTTAATATCCCATCAAAAATATTCACAGTTCATATGCAGGAGATTGTCAGTGTTCCTAATGAACGAATGATGCGTATAAATTAGTTATTTGAGCACCTGATACTTTTAATCGATCTACTTTAAATTTTTTCTTCAATTTACACTCTTCCTTGTTATATGTTAACTTGATGTTATTCATTCTCGTTTGCGTGTAGGGGCTAAACGTGTGCCTTAATTGCTAAACACGTCTAGTGTGTTTAAAATAACTGCATTTTCAAAGCATGAGAGGCGCATCAATAATGTTATTCCTTCCGCAGTTCTCTGCTGCTGCACTGTCGTCCCAATGCTGAATTGCAGAAATTGAAAGTTTAGCTACCGCCTGAAAAAGAATTATTATCAATTACAAGTACATCGCAGTTCCTCCAGCGCGTGTGTATTCAGCATCTACGCTGTGTTTGGTGTCCTGTGAGCGGAAATGAAATGTTTTCTTATTCCGTCGCCCATCGCACAGCGTTCGCCTTGTTTTCGCGGCCCGCCTCCCCAAGCTCAATTGCTCAAAACCCACAGATTTCCCTATCTCGATATCGAAGCAAGCGTTTTCTTGAACTGCTTCGTGCTTCACCGTAGTTGAATTTTCTAACCAAGGAAATTCAGTAGTCGAGTGGTAAGTAGAGTGAACGTTATGCTCAATCCGTTGGAATGACGTCACTAGCTTACAACTGAGAGGTGGGTTTAGTGGAAAAAAAATATGGTGTAGATTTAATCGATAGAAAATGGGGTTATTGACGCTATTGGTACAAATTTAAATTGGTAAATATTCAGGAGTCTGACACGAACGGAGAGAAAAGGAAGAAATACGACTGCATTTAACTGAAGCGCAGTTGGGCGGGCGCACTTGAGCACGGGAGGTTGGTAATTGCAGACAGCTCTCACAGCCTCTCGTTGACGTGCTCCATCTGTGCTGCGAGAGGCGCACCCAACATTCATATGGAAATTTCTCATTTTATCTCGTAACTCGATCCCGTGAGCCCCGCTTGCCCGAGAGCTAGAATAAACGCATGTAGTTGTTGCTAGCACTGCAAACGTAAAAACAACGAAATAAAATCTACCCTCTGATTTCAGGGAGAGTACCCTCGTGCGACAGAAGCTCTTTTGTATAAAGGTAACTAGGTATTCCTATTTGCAAGCTCTTACTCTCGAAAAGTTCCTGTTTCTTTTTTAACTCCACGGGTAGTAATCTTCATGTTTTTTTGCCAGCGGTCAATAGCATTTATAATGAACACTACCAGGCTATATTTCATGACTTCCGAATGGAATCATATGGTTACCATTTTAATGTCACTCGATAGTTTGAAGTTCCAGTTTAACTTTTCGGACGTCCTATCGATGAGTTAATAAACAAATTGATAAAAGTACTCGGGAGGCCAAAATTAAAGATAATTATAGCTGTCCCGGCGAAAAGGATAGACCGGGGAGCTCCTCCACGTCGGAGGGTAAGTTGGAGAGCTGGACACACATTCTGGCGACCTCAGCTCATCATTGCGGGCTCACGCTCACTCTGCAGACGCTTGAGTACTGTTCAAGTCGGCGAAAATTATTGAATTATTTGTAACTTTATTTCTTTGGAATGGTTTTGTAGTGCAATATGTGCTGGGAATGACACTCAACATCTAACCATAATGCAATCGAACCGCACACACGCATCTCTAAATTTTTGTGTGAGCGGAGGAAGCATTGGCTACCTTTAAAAAGTCTTGATAAATGTCCTCGTCGATCGTCGATCGTCATTGAAATTTTCACAATAAACAGTTTCTAATTTATCTGTAATTGCTTTATGAGGTGGAGGAAATGCAGAAATGATTTTCATCCAGTAATTTAGTTTCACATTGATTCAGTTACAAATCGACTTTTGATCGTCGTTATTGAACTGAAAGCCTTCACTGGACAAGTGTTTCCTAAATGCACTTCTTCAGGGTGAATGCTTCATTTCGAATCCTTGATCCCTTCAGGATCCCTCAGACCCATTATTCTTCAATATTCACCATGCGTTTTCAATGCGACTATTGAAACGCTTTCATTCATGGCACGATTCTAGAACGCGGTAGGTGTATGGTTGCGTGGGGCAGTCATGGCTATTCTAACTTTTCGGAAAATGTCCCTGTTCACACTGGCACAGCATCATCAGGTAAGGCTTCGTCTGAAATCGAAAGTTTCTCCAATGAAACAAGTTGATTCTAAAATACCAAAGAGACCTATAAAATTTCCTGGAGAGCTATATTTCGTCGTTTTTGTAATTCGAGCTTCTGTATATGGCCCGTACTTTGACATGAGCGAGACTCCCCCGCCGTGGAGCTAGTCCTCGACTTCACGTACGCTGGAGACCGCGTGGGTGAGGAACCGGCACTCAGCGCCGTACTTTTCCGAGCATGACGAGCTCACCTGAACAAATTCGCTTTCTGTTTTGTCATTTCAAAGAAAATTCGGACTGGCTCAAAAGTTGTCCAATTGTCAGCCTGTTGAAAATAACGATTTGGTCACTCAGTTCTTTCCTTGTGATATCCATAACAGTTCACTCCGTAGAAAACAGCAGCATAGTTAAAGAAAAATGGATGAATTCGCTTTCCCCGGACAAGAACCTCCGAGAAACTCGTGTAACTTTAATTTACTCGGCGTCTCCTCCTGCAAACTCAGACGGAATTTCAGTAGCCAGCTCTGGGTCGCCTCAATTTTAAAAGTCCAGTTTTTCACCAGCACGCGTGCCGTCTTCTTCAGCCAGCGCTTCAAATGCTCTCTCTTGTAAAAGCTCTTTGAGGGAACGGGTGACGACTGCAAAACACTTGAGACATGTTCCCTCAGTCCCAATGAGTTCTTGAAGAATAAAAATGGCTGGGATGTTCGGTTTGAAGAACATGAATCCAGTAGCTGCGTCTTAAAAAAACATATTCAGATCACGTGGCTTTGAATGATTTTTAGTTTAAAATCCCAATTCATGGCTAGAGTTTCTTTAATAACTAAGCGAAGCACAAAGTTCCATATTCCCTTTGGCATGCGCTACCATAACGCGGAGCGGAAATATCCTTCCTACGACGCCAGTATCGTCCTGGCGCAGCACGCTTGAGAGAACTCCCAATTCAGTTACGTAATTTTTCATCATATCATCGAAGGCAGGAAATGCACTACATGGTTCGGTGAGCATCAAATGGAATGATTAGTATTAAGCTGAAATTTAATGAGGTATCGGGTTTTCGTACAAAAGTAAGCGTCGATGAGTTCGTGTGAACTTGAGGTAGTGTTGAATTGAGATAATTTGAGACACGTTACTGAGTGACTTGAGTGAAGGCCATGATCATTGATAGCTTCGATGAAGGTGGTACCAAACTGATCGTTTCCTATGGAGTAATAACCGTTACGATTAATGTGGCTGACTGCAATCTAGATTGCCCTAGAATTGCCCTAGAAGCCTTGTAGCTTATTCGGGCCCCAATGTGGTATATATCCTGATCCCGGTTCTTCGTTATTCCTCATTGGATGGTGAACCTGTATCTGATGTAAATTAGTTGTAGTAAATAAATGTTTAAATGTTGACAATCGTGTTGGCGTTGATTCAGTGTTTTTTTCAACTGATGCACGGTTGTACGCCAACTCATCCTGCGTAATATGATCACTGAAAAGAGCGAGAGCGACATGTGACATGATTAGTACAGTAGAAACATGTCTGCTTAGCACCCGAATATAAGAGTTGATGCAGTGAGATAAATCGATGATCAGTAATTTGAATGGACTTGCATTTTTCAATCTATTGAAAAACTGCTAAAAAATTCGGCGTGGCCTATGATAATTACATCCAATCAGCTTCCTTCCCTGTTGTTGTGGCAATAATCTTCTCTGATCAGTTCCCCTGTACGAGGGACTCCTTTTCTAATAGCAAATTAAGCAAATCATTATTATCTCCTTAAATATCATTCATCGAAATTATGATACTTTTTCAAAAGGTTTTTGTTGCTCGCGTGGCCTGCGGATACGATGTAGTGGAGAGCTGTTAAAGTGGCACTCATCTGTTGTGCTGCAGGTATTGAAACTGTCTTCTCTCTTCACAATAGACGCCATTGGGCGATATTCCTAGACGGACAGACTTTTAACTTTTAGAATACGCACAAAAGCTCTATTCTCCTCGCTAGAGTTCTCATAATTACATTGATAACAATGCTTTAATGCTTTACAATAAGAATAATTTCAAATTTAATTACTCATAATAGCCACATTAGTTACAAGTAAATGTTCAGAGAGAAATAATTTAGGTATTTAACCCTTCACCGAATAATTTATTTGAGGTTACGAAAAGGAATCTATTAGACTAAAGAATATGAGTAAAATTGACATTTCCATTTAATCTACACGAATGTTTCTTCATTTAAATAGCAGAAAAAAACCTATATTCTGAATTACCGAGCAAGGAGTGTAAAGATAATTATAATAGTATGAGTTTTTCCAGTATGTGTTATTTATCGCACAACAGATTATATTCTATAAGCCTAAAAGAAGGCATGTTTTGAGATGAGCTCTTGGCAGTTATGCATTATGAGCTCACAACAGTTCTTTCGTTTTGAGGGGTCTGGCATCACAATTCTCGAAGATCTTACAATGTGTCAAGCTTCGGATACACTTTAAATTAATATTTGTACTGTAGTTAAGAGTGTGAAGTGGAGCCTCTACTGTGCACATGTGAGTAAAGGCTCATCTTGTTCTACCAGACAGACGCAGGCACTTACCTGCGACGCTCCTCACACTCACGCATTCGAGAGCACTCGTTTCCAGCGCCCAGAGATTAGCGCTGGAACTGGCCGGCCGGCGGTGTCGTGTGGCCATCACCCAAGTAGACCGTCATTAGCTCGCAACTTCCGGCCCTCACTGCACGACTATCAAGTGTCCTTGCCAGCGTCGCCAATTGGACCAAACAAATGATGATGGAAGAGACTTACACGCGTCTAGTGTTCTATTTGGCTCGCTCGTCGGCCCATGATTTGCTATGGGCATTACGTTCTTAATGAGGATTATGTGAATGGTGAAAAAATTACCCTCTAACGATGACAATGACGCATAAGCTTTACATGCATTTATGGACAACAGCGTACAGGCACAATTTAGTGTCCTGCACAACAGGCTGCTTGTATTTTACTCGATGAAATGCTGCGCGTGAGATGACACGAAGAACGCCCCACGTGAAACGAGGCTGTGGGTAGGCGGCCCCAATTCCACGAGCACGTGGAATGCGAGTTTCATGGAATACGAGTTCGTGTGAAATGTGACGACGCGCCCGAGGAATGAGAATGAAGTAAGACTGAAAGAAGAGCAGTGAAATTCAGAGGTTAGTGGTCAATGAAATACAGATAAGAAATAAGATCTTTTGGTGCTTTGAAACGCGACAAGGGCCGAGAGGTTAGGGTTTGAATAGGACGGAGAACACATGTTAATGAAGAAAAAAGTATTAAATTAGGTGGGTATCGACATCAGTGGGAATGAATTTGTATCAAAGTGTGATAGTTCTAAGACCTGATGGCGGAGAGTGCCAATGATGGAGCAACTGAAACATTAGAAAATGAGATGCTGGAAAAAACACCAGAAAGAGTGATGGGGTTTGGAGAGGTGGAGGCACCCTGCAGGACAGGCGGGGTGGAGGGAGGTGTCAGATGAGGTAGAGGGCCGTGTGGTAAACACGCTCAGTAAATGAACAAGGAGCGGCTGCTGAAGGAAGCAATGACGTCCTGAGGGCGAAGAAATTAGATGCCGAGGGCAGAAAAGCAACGGATGGCTGGATGAAGTAAGAGCACCAGCAGATGTAACCGAGAAAGATGTGTGCGTTGAAAATGCGAAAAAGAACTCTACAGATCGTACAGGATGATGCAGTTTACGAAATATCGTAGACGATTGTAACATTGGGAATTTCAAATTGGTCAATTACCTTCAAAAAATTCTGTTAATTTTTTTAGCTCGTCATCTTTTGTTTACCCTAAACATAGAGTTTCTCTAGGTGGAATTTCTTGACATTAGGCAACGTCTGTAAAATAAATTTCAACAACTTTCTTACCTTGAATTATATGACCACCAATTATTATTGCCTCTTTCCGATCGTCACAAAAATCACTTGTGAGCAACAGTGAAAACAAGCATTGTCTTCGTACCGTACGTGGGGTAGTCGAATTATAAGTGTGCCACTTGGCCTCACGAAACTCAAGTTTAATTCTTAGCATGAATATTTCTTAATACGAAATTTAAGAAACAGTACACTTTTCTCACCATTTTTTCTGCTTCAAATTGAATCATCCCGGGGAAATTCAAGAAAAAATATTACATTGCGAGCTGGAGTGTCAGCATCCGCGGGTCAAAATGTTTTAGCTGTGCTGAGGCGCGTGCCAAACGGTCGACCCTGCATCGGCGTCCGCTCTCCGTCCATGCATAGTATTTTATTTCCCATCAGAACGTGGCGGTGTGAGAGCTCTCTACTGTGATTGAATTTAAAGCGAATCCCACGACTGGAATATTCGATGAGGGCTTTATCGCCGCTGTTCAAACTCAACTACCGCTATTGTGACCTCGAGTACACTTTGGTGAAACCCCCGCGTCTTTTATGCAGCATTGTCGATTAATTTGGGCACCGCTAAAACGAGATTTTTCAGCGGCGAATTCAAAACTTGTCATTTTTAGAAGCATGAAGTGTCATTTGAGACTGCCCCTACAATTCAGACTTCAATTTCGTTCAGAACTTGTTGATGCTTGAATGTTGATGGCCGCTACCAGTAGGACACACTAGATTTGTCTGAAATATGTACTTTCAAAAACATTCACAGTTCTTCGAAAAATTTCTGTTCGATAGACGGGACTAAAACTAAAGTGTACGGCTGAAATTCAGCAAGTCATGCCTTAACGAAAGTCAGCCTGATATGTAGACTCAAGAACACCATCACCGTACCTTAGAGTTTTAGAAGCATTTTAGAACGAGGTTGAAATCATTCATGGATACATTATAAAATGTACGAAGAATTCGGCAGTCTTCAAAAGTCGTAGAAAACTTGTTCTGTTCCGCTTAAAAGGTCACGCTTACACAAGGATTGTATCTTACAACAAGGTACTGATCCAAATCATGCTGCAAAAACTACTAGTAAATTATTGTGTCAGGAGAATGTAAGCGTTATGAAAGGATCAAATCAATTACTGGACTTCAATCTCATAGAAAACAATCTCATAATATCTTTTGGTTAACTTGAAGAAATCGAAGAACATTAATCATTTGTGGGAGATTTGCATAGAATAGCCTAAGAAAAAAAAGCCAAAACGCACTTGCAAATCGCTAAAACGTGAGGCTGATACCAATAATAAGCAATAAAAACAACTCAATCAAGGTTCCCCCACGAAAAGCCGCTTTGTATGAATGTCTTTTTACCACTGCAGTCAATATGTTCAGTTTATATAAAATCTCCATAATTTTTTTTTTGTCGAGCAATTTAACTTACCACCATGCACATTAAATGTATATAATTTAATAATCTTGACAGCTTATGTGTACATTAAGATTTAATTCACATGGTATATGAATACTCGAATAAAGAATATTTTTCCCAGAGTAGGAGCACGTTTTCTGATCGAAGCTTTCGCTTAACCTGCACGGTGAACCTTATCTGAAAGTGGAAAATGATTTTTACGAATGGAAATCCAGTTAACATTCATTTTGAAACAGAGTTATGGCATGCAATTTTCTATAAAGCTTAACTTTTAATCATGATATGTACATAATCATCATTTTGGAGGTCGTCATATTACATTCACTAAATCTGCCATAGCAATTAGGTCGACCACGTACTCATCAAGAGATTCTCATTCCGTTGATGCAGGTAAATATATAATAAGACAAAATTTTCTCATGCATGACTTTCTCAAAACATAAATTTTTATTGCAACTACATAACGGGAAACGTTCATAAAAATTTCATTTTCACAAATTCAATTATTTATAAAAGCAAATTTCTCGTGTGTACAGTGAGTATATCTTACGTACTTACATTCCAAAAGATCAATAAGCAAACTATCCGCCGATGAGGACGCTCGTCGGTGTACGGCTTAGTCCGACGTTGCCTAACTTTTCGAATTACCTGTGTAGAGAACATCGCTTTCAGGCGCCAGTATCCAGTTGGTACTCCGCAGTGCGTGAGTGAGCTAGGGGACGTTCTTATCCAAAACACCTGTTGCCAAAATCTCGCGAGGTTTTAACTCAAGGCGACCGACCGATCATTGGATCCTGAGGCAGCCCGGAACGTGGAAGCCTATTCCAGCCACCTCATCTCATCGCGCAAATCTTATCGCTAGAAATCTTGAGCCGACCTCGCCCGCCCGCTTGACGGTAAGCAGTTCAGCAAGTGTCATTCCGGCCTGATGGCGGTCGAATGGAGGCCTTTCCCCTGACTTTGACTCGTTCGTGATCAAGCTACAGAGTGTAGTGAAATCGAGCCTTTTCGTGGAGCCTGAGCGTCTCAAATCTAAACTAACCCTAACATGTGCAACTTGTTTTGGAAATGATTGAAATATTGCTTGCAAATGCACCGGTTAATATTTTAAGCACCTGTGTGCAATTTTATGCTGGTTTTAAATGAAACTTTTAGAATTCAAAGCTAAATTTAATTTATTCTGATGTTTTTGGTAATTATTTATAGTGATCCTTGTGGGGTTGAACCATAGGCTTACGTCACCCAACTTTCGAAGCAATGGACTCATAAACTTTGGAGAGGCCACCTAATTTGAAAATTATGCTCCTCTTTCGCAGAATGTACATTGGTAATATTTATTTTTTATTTAATTCATTTACTTCTGATTGTACTCAAACTTCAAGAGAGCTCCTGTGGCGGAGAATGGATACTAGTAGGCTTGCGTAGGTAAATATACACTTCAGTATCCAGATGACGTTTGGTGTAAGAAAGTGTAAATTCAGTAATTAATTCTCATTTTACGTCAACCTAAAAGAGTTTGCCAACGTTTATGACATAATGAGTTCCATTTTACTTGTCTAATCACACTATTCTGAGTTCTAGATCGAGAGATAATACTCTGCCAATCTAACGGTCTGTCGCTGAAAATCAACTCTTTGAATCGAGGTATGTACATATTTTTTTCCAATTCTTTCACAATTTGGGAGCTTTAACGTACAAATGATAAGCGAAGCTAAAACTGAGGTGTCCCTGTAGAAGTCGAACGGCTAAAATTCACCTTACATGACCTAACTTTAGAAAGTCACGCATTAAGGATTCTAGAAGTTGCTCACTGTCGGCTATTTTTGATCTTGACTAAATTAACACTTTGACCGCAACGTGCGCCATATGTAGTACGCGAGATCATGGAACCTAACCTATCCTTACCTTGCCAAAGCAGTAAAATATATGAATATAAATTCAAGTCTTCGTGAAATTTGTGTTCATTCAAGTCTTCGTGAAAATTGGCGATCGCTGAATTTGTTGGAACAAAATCCTTCATCTATAAATTCACGGCGGACAAGAAATTTTACCTGAATGGAGAATTGCGGTCACAGTGTTAGACGCATTTTTTTCTGGTAACTTAATTGAAAACTGTACATTTACAAGTGAAACGTCATTCATGAAAACTGTTCTTAACTGTAAAATGTTGATTCGGAACTTCTTTTGCACTGAATTATAATAGAATGTAAGAAATCACACTTATGAACAAAGTCAATTCGCATCAATATTATTTGCAATGCAGTTTCTTTATCATGAGCAAATGGTTTGTATTTTACTGCTTGCCGTCCCCTGTGAATAAACATAAATTAAAGACGCCGGTTAATTCGAAAAGGTGACTCGTGGTAATTTTCTATAATGACTGTTAATCATCATTTTAAGCCCTTCGAGACCCGAAATAAATGTGAGATTTTGTTACTAAATAGCCAAATGCTGACAAACGTACTTCCACATTCAAAAATGAACAATATTAAAAGTCAATTTTCTAAAAGTGGTACCTTGACATACAGTTTCCAGGTTACTACAACTCTTTATGCTTTCACAATAAAAAACTACGGCATTAGTTTAGCGGTACGAACACGCACCTCAAGGCCTCGAAGGGTCTATTCGATTCGATTATTGCGAGAATGAAAATAAAACGCTTAGTTTCAACACGGGTCGTAGGGGAAGTCAAATTAACTGGTGAAAACCTAGGGCAAATTCGCAGCTGATTTATCGACGCGCAAGCACGAAATGAAAGTTACACCATCGGTGGTGCATCGCCCTCTGTTCTTCCGTAATCTCGAATTTATGGTAAGAACTAAGAAATGCGTCTGAATCGCTACGGTTACTATTTCTAGCATGCCTACGACGCTGTGGTCGCTGTTTAGACCGAGGAAGTTGTGCGGCAATCAAATTCTTGCTTACAATGCCTCCACTCGATGCATTGTTGATGCTCGGGCGTTCCTGTAGCTTTAAGACTGGATAACCAAACGAGGCTTCATTCGGAAGCTTTCAATTTTGACAGAGGACGTACTAGTATCAAAACACGATTGGTGCACACCGTGAGAGACGCGACTGAATTGGTGGAATGTAATCAGTGTGTATTATTTCAACTGGTGACCGGACATTGGCGTTGCCTCGTCGGTAAGTGCTGTCGTTAGAATAATGTTTCAAGGTTTTAAGTTGAAAAGTTTAAACGTGCGTTACTGATTACGGTTCATATTGCGTGCAGTGCGCCGAGTGGGTGTGCGGTGTACCACACATGGAGGTGGTCCTTGCCATGGAGGCAAGGTGCGTTCTGCACGCATCTTGCTGCTTCATCAACTCATCATCATCCAAGTCGGGTGAGAAACATGCTGACACTGAAATTTGCCCAAGAAAGTGTTCAAAGCTTTGCTCGAAATGTTGAATTTGGCTTTAACTCGAGGTAAATGAAAAGAGTAATGATTGAAATTAGAAAGAGTGAATTTTACATTTAATTTAGTATTGACAAAGGTTTTTTTGCGCTGGACTACTGGCATTTGCAATCTGTACAATTTCGTGTCATTGTGTCGACGCGATGGGCGGTTAATTGAGAGTTCATTTCTTCATTACTTTCGCAATAGCTTTTCAAAAGCAGGAAAGTATAGTGTGGTATGGCGAAAAGAAAGGATTTTGTCAATGGAGTCCGCATAAATATAAAAGTGTTGCACTATCACTCTTGTTGAAATGAATTTATTGAATCCAAATACATAGAGCCATCCGTTTTTTCACATGCGACTGACTGGACTTCCATAAAATTCTCATGCAAGTTTCTGCGAGAATGGAAGAAATATACATTCCGAGTATCGTGCAGAAGAGGTTTTAGTCCCACAGCATGTCATCTGGCATTGGAGGCCTACACAACGTAATTACTCTCATGAAAGCAAAATTTTATTCTAACTGTTTTACATAGTTCATTATAACGGTTTTTTAAATTCCATTTCAATAAAAAGCAACTGACGTAGCACCTGATTTCTGTGAGAAATGACTTGTGTATTTTTTCTTGCTCTGCTGCGATAACCCCGCCATGATTACGTGAAATTCGTTTGCTAATGTGGCAGCTGAGGGCGTTGAGGAGCGCTGCACACCGCATCGGAAGCCTGCGCCTATGAAGGGTCCCTGTAAAGGACGCCCACGCCTGCAGAAGACGCGAGGCGGACGTTGCCCTCAAGTTCCACTAGTCTTGATGCGCCTGTGACGGTCCTCGACTTTCAACTGGACTAACGTAAGTGACTTCTAAGATTCATCATTATTTTTTTCGAAGGTAAAAGTTGTGAAAGCATTTTTATTGCAAAATGCTCCAAATGATGCCTGTTTTTTTTCTGAGCGAGTCTTGTTCTAAGTATTGTTAGAATAAAACTGGTACCATCCTGATTTAGATATTGTGGATCTGTTAAATGGTTCGTTGTGTTTATGGCTTGACCAGCCCGTTTTCCCAACCCACTACGATGAACGACTTACATCTGCAGGAAGCATTCTGTCTCTTTTCTTCATGTAGCATTTCAACTCAAGGCTTGACATCCACTTTATGAACCTCAGCTTGTGAAGTAAGTCGATTATATTCTTTGAAGAGCTTCCTCTTCGCTTGCGTGAAAGAAAATTGCCTTTCTCGCATCTCGTACGTCTCAAGTTCCCGAAGCAATCTCGCGTTACCGTCGGGACAGCTGGAAAGCTGCGCAGCACTGGCTCTGTCGCCACCTCCTTCAGTTTACGTCTGGCATAAAAATTTACGACTACAGAGTATGGTTGCGCTCTCACCTCGCTCCAGTCGACCAACGTTGCCAAAACACCCGACTGCTCTCGCTCTGCCCCGTTGACTTGGGTCAAAGAATGTTCCCTCCTCTGTACGTCTGTCACTCTTCTCAATAGTTCATATGAGATATGTCAATTCCAGTATTACGTATGAAAAATTTAAATTTCAGTATTATATAGAAGAAATTTGAAATTCAGTATTGAGTCGGAAAAATTTGAAATTCAGTATTAAGTAGGAGAAATTTGTAATTTAGAATTAAGTAGGAGAAATTTGAAATTAAGAATTAAGTAGGAGAAATTTGAAATCTAGTATTGAGTAGGAGAAATTTGAAATCTAGTATTGAGCTGGAGAAATTTGAAATCTAGTATTGAGTAAAAGAAATTTGAAATCTAGTATTGAGTAGGAGAAATTTGAAATCTAATATTGAGCAGGAGAAATATGAAATCTAGTATTGAGCAGGAGAAATTTGAAATCTGATATTGAGCAGGAAAAATATGAAATCTAGTATTGAGTAGGAGAAATTTGAAATCTAGTATTGAGTAGGAGAAATTTGAAGTCTAGTATTGAGTAGGAGAAATTTGAAATTTACCATTTTACCATTCCCTCTACTGAGGAATGAAGGATATATCCTAATTTATAATAATAATAAGCAGTTTGTTGCCAGCTTGCGAAATCACTGTTCCGCGTTTCAGTATTTCTTATCAGGAGATTGTTGTAAGCTGCGCTGATGTGTGGCAGTGTTGAAGATAAGATGTTGAATGCCTTATCATAACTGGATGTAAGCTAAAGAAATGAATATATTTTATTTTTTAGATAAAATGCGATATCCCAGTATATTCTGTTCAGCACAGGCTGTTTATGAAAAGTCGATATGAGAGGCAGCGATGGTGAAAACTTGTGACCCCTTTCATACTTCATGAGGAAAATACTATTCATATTATGGTAAAGTAAAACAAGTCCTAGTACTTTTAACGGGTTTTACAACCAGTTTACCAATAAGAAGGGTTTGAAATCTACATTAGTAGCTGCCATACCGTTCACCAATGTCTGAGAGAATCACATCTACCCTATAATGCTGGCACACCAGTTACACGTCTGTCACACGGGCCTCTGTTGAAGATGAAGCAGTAATGATCGCTAAACACCCTCTTTGGGTGTTTAGCGCTAATGTATTTTAAAGAATATTATTTCAATTATAAATAATAATTGAATATTTAATATTTACTGTAATATTTCAATTATTCTTTTGTTATCGCTGAACACGATAACAGAAATAGAAAATGATTTTGAAATATCTCGTCAAACCGATTCTTAATAATTTCAAACGGCACTATAATACGGCGATGTGCATACTAATCATTATTAATATGCGCTTGTCACAGAACATCAGAGAAAAAATGAATTATAAACTGAAGTATTCTTGGTACGAGTTCAGTGTATTGAGGGTGTTTTTTCAGTGAACCCGACATCCATGTGCAGGCTCACCTCGAGAAACAACCACCTGGGGTGAAGCGTGTGGAAATATACCGTCGCAACTTGGTAAAGCAAGAGTTTTCAGTTATTTATGCCTGTGCACTCATTTGATCATACTTATATGGACGCTATTCAGGAGTAAATATCAACAACTGATCTGAGCCTTGAAATCGTTCCGTCACGGCCCGCCTCCATTACGGATTTTGGCTTGTCGAGCGATCGATCTCCTTCGACACATTCGCTGCCTCCTGGCAAGTTAGTTTCAATGTTCCACGCAACCAAAAGAGCTTTGATTTATCAGCATTTAATTTGCCTTTTTACTCACCCTATTGGTTCTACAGAGTGGATGAACTTGTAGTCCCTACGTGATCACCGACGACGCGCGTGTGCGTCAGGAATAAAAGCTGATGATAGCAATTAAGCATAACTAAATAGCAGTCGAGTTCGAAGTAGGTAAATACCAGTAGAAGCCCATGTGTGGCATGTAGCATCAAACGTATCAAACGGCTTCACAGGCCTTTTCCTCGCTGTAATATTTAGACCAAATATAAGAATTCTCTTCATTAATGAGGATCCGTTTCTATAGAAAACGACATCAAAACGATGTAGACTTCAAAAGTTGGGTGAAGGCCCGTTGTGAGACCGAACTTGAAGGATGGTATCACAGATACGGTAATGCTTAATTTTCTGAGAGAGAGTTTGTGAAACTGTCTTGAAATTATTTACAGATTATAACAGCTTTCAAAACTTATTGCACGATGTCCAGCCGTGTAATATTTCGATTCTTATCTTAAATCGTCAGCTTCGAGACACCAGCGCACAGGATATGATTTCGCAATGGAATCTAACAGTAATGAACAAGATAATTTGCAATAAATGAATATTCCTTGACAACGGGACATTGGTAGCTACAATACGGTCCCTGATTTTCTGATAACGTCGGTGTTAGAAAGACTCCAGATTAAGTTTCTGCTCGTTCGTCCATTTCTTTCGGGATCTATTCGAGTCGATAGACTGGTGAAGCAGAAGCCAAAAGCTCTGAATTTCCTCCCTTAACTTGAGATCGTTTCCATGTAAGTAGGCGCTCGGACGGCGGTGCACGGGCGGCAAACAGCAATGTATTGCACGCCTGTGCTTGTATTATCTTAGGGTGCCCGCACACCAAAAGCGTTAAAGCGAGAAGA
>VOMN01074807.1:0-21452 GCA_014899125.1 Orchestia grillus
CTCCAGTTTTTCTTGTTGCTCACTCTACTCTTTGGACTCATAATTAAGTCTCTAAGGACCAGGGGTACTCTGCGGTACCGTTTCATGAGGGTGCTGATAATTTTTCGTACAAAGTTAAATGTACTGTTACCGCACACCCGTGCGTTTAATACGTGTGATCACACATAGGTTTTCGTAGAAAGCTAAACGTAATTTGGCTGCAAAAATACGTCATTTGTGTTGCCGTCTCTCACAGTCCATATGCTCCATCCAGAACACTCTGTACTGGAGTCTCACAGCTTATCCCCTCTCCAAGGATCAGAGGTCCAGCCTCGTTATCCCCTCACTCGTACTTTACTTCTCGTAACTGATGTTGCTGGGCGAACTAAGCCTTGGGACTCTCTTTTCGTCTGCTCACTAGGACAGGACAAGTCTATTTCTGCCCGCTGACTTGATGCGGGGTTAACGTGGGTGGAAACGAATTGGTTTCTCATTCTACGCTTGGCATTCCGTTTGCAACGAATGTTCGTTCTAAATTGGTACCAAT
Source organism: Orchestia grillus (assembly GCA_014899125.1). NCBI lineage: Eukaryota > Metazoa > Arthropoda > Malacostraca > Amphipoda > Talitridae > Orchestia > Orchestia grillus. The sequence continues at coordinate 527 of VOMN01074807.1, forward strand.
CCTGGTAATTTGGATTAAAAAAAGCCTTGGCAAAAGGGATCTACTCTGTGGACGAATTTGCGCGATGTATTTAAGGTAGATTAGCTAAAATGTATGTGTTTATGGTGCTAGTGCCACTTCATGTTCTCATCGATTTTCTGACTAAAGTTGCTAATGTACGAAGTACTCCGGGTGAGAAATACATTTTATAAATTTGCAACAAAATATTCTTTAAATAATATTTTATACATTAATCTAATATTCAAAATGAGAATTATTGAAGTTATTCAATAGTTAATTTATCCCTACGTGCATAATTAGCGGAAAAACTGCTCAGTTTCTAACCTTCAAAACTTGCATTACTATTTGTTAGTACTGTCATTTTATGACTTAAGGTGAATCACACACGGTGAACTCAGTTGATATAAATAAATAAATGTTTCAAAAATATTTCTTTCGAAACACTCGGCTCATGTCAGGATCGATGGCCCCTCAAGCTGGGTGTTAATGCGCGCATCGGTGGCAGCCACTCGACAAGCAGGGCAGCAGGGTGGGGCAGAGAGGACGGATGATTTTAGAGGGCGGGGCTGGAAATACATTTTTACGTGACTAGGTTTGTGCACTGAATTCCTTCATTCGGTATAAAAGCCAGAACAAGTAAAGATTACTCCCATAAGCAGGGCTGAGTCATAAATGACTTTGTATTGCTACGTCTAATGATTAGAAAAAACGAAATTTTCCGTCATTTCTGTCTCAGCAAGTATAGAGGATACGGGTCCCACATGGGGCGATCCCACACCCAGCGGAGTCCTTCAGGCCCGTGTGATGCCGGCATGGCCCCGACTGGAACTGTCTGGTAGGGACGTGCACTACACGACTTCATCGGAGGTCAGAGTTCTAGAGTCATATTTACAATCAAATAAAACGCTTTCAACATATTCAGCTCATTGCTTTATATTTGAAATGTTTCTTGTAGCAACAAAAATGAATTAGTTTTCAAACGTTCTTCCTGCGCGTGTGTGAGATAGGCACCATAAATGACCAGAGACTGACAGCGCTGCCCGGCACCAGCAATGAGATGCCTCGAGCACAACTTCAGGCGTGTCCGAACAAAATATTGCATTGTATTGCATAAGTATTATTGTATTGTATTAGAATTATTGTATTGTATTAATGTTGTTGTATTGTGATATCGTATTGGAGCACAAACTACAAGCACGAGATGTATTTCTCCCTATTCAGGAAGGTGGTCGTTGGTTTTTAGATCTACGCTTCAAGAGATTCATCGTCTGCTTCTTGCATCCCAATTATTTTCAGTCAAATTACAATAGGCGAAGAAGAGCTATTCCATCGTGCACAATGCGATCGTGTGTCGTTTGCTATGCGGAGTGGGAGAAACTGTTTAGGGACAAGTGATAACTAATTTCTTTGTAGTCTTGATAACACTTCTTCTTAATACAAGGCCTTCTAACTCTAGAACATATATCAATGGGTTATATAAACAAGAAACATGCAGTGTTTTTTGGGTTAACAAATACGAATCTCAAAAAAATTGAGTTTGAGCTTGGAATATAAAAAACGTTTGTCTGAATTCTTCGACACCTGCAAAGACTGCAAATTTAATGGGAGATCATGGGAAAATAATGCATTCTCCTGAGATGCGGATGACCATTGTTAACAGTAATCATACATGCAGCTCTCAATTCGTTTCATAGAATAAATGAGTTAAATTATAATCAACTCATTGACTTGTGCCGTTCGCGTAAAGCGACAACACACGAAACCCTCGAACGGTTTGTCCTGAGGCGTGCATTTTGCATTCACAATGCAATTCCTTCATCTACAAAAAATATCCTTCACTATTTATTCAGTTAAGACCATTGTAATTTAGTGGCACGTGACGTTAACGTATTGTGATGCGATGTCTCCTAGGAAGAAAGAGTACCTGTCTTGGCCCTTCAAATGTCCATGACAATAAGATTTCGAAATTTTGCAAAGACTTCGGACGTACGCCACGTGACATGTTCTGTTCGGACTGAATGTCCAAAGAAGGATAAAATATTTTAGAACTGTCTCTCGCGTGTGACTCACAAGGAAGGATCCGTGTCGCCGTCCTAAGGGGAAGGCACGTGCAGTTCATGTAACACTCACCGCGTAAGGGATTAAGATTCTGTTCGGCTCGTCACCGCTGATGATGGTAGGCATTTTGCCGTAAAAATTTTTTGCCTTGCTGGAAAATGATGACTATTAGCCACACTCTCTTCATAATGAAGTGTCAAATAATATACAGCAGGATATCTGCCTATTTAGCCACACTCTCTTCATAATGAAGTGTCAAATAATATACAGCAGTATATCTGCCTATTTAGCCACACTCTCTTCATAATGAATTGTCAAATAATATACAGCAGGATAACTGCCCATTTAGCCACACGCTCTTCATAATGAAGTGTCAAATAATATACAGCAGGATAACTGCTAAATGCTTATTTTAGATGGATAAAATACTTCTTTTAACTTAACATTGAGACGAGAAGGATGAGCTATGTAGAAAAATGCCATAAATTCGAGCTAATGTTTCCAAAGAAAGTCACTCTTTACCCTCATATGAACTGAACAAGAAATACCTGCTCCTCACTGCAGGTGAGGTAGCACGGCTATTTACTCTGCAGGTGTACTCTGTAGGAATACTCTGCAAGCGCAGGTGCGCTTTGCAGGTATGCTCTGCAGGTGTGCTCTGCAGGTTTGCTCTACAGGTGTGCTCTGCAGGTGTGCTCTGTAGGTGCGTTCTGCAGGTGTACTCGGCAGGTGGGCTCTACAGGTGTGCTCTGCAGGCGTACTCTGCAGTAAACTCTGCAGGTGTATTCTGTAGTGCTCTGCAGGCAGGTGTACCTTGTAGGAGTACTCTGCAGGTGCACACTGCTGTGGTACCTCTGGTAACACGGCAATTCACGCGTCTAGCGCGACCACAGATTTCCTGCAAATTAGACCTGCAAATTATAAAATCAGCCCTGCACCAAAAAAACATTTGATTTCAGATAACACAAAATGAACGGAGTTAGCATGTAGAATTTTACTTCTTCTTTTGCCTGAAAGTTGAAATTAGTCTTCCATAAAGCTGCTCGTGCACTGATAGGAATTATCATTAATGAGAAAAAACTTGACCTGATCACAAATTGCTCGTAGCAATAATTTCGCGAGACGAGCAAAAAAAGCGCTAATAATCGAAGCGGGGCGTAGGAATCCTCCCTTGCAAGGCGCCATGTTTATTGGCGAGGTCTGGCGGAGAGACCTGGAGTCAGGAAGCGTCTGGAAGGCAAGAGCAGGTAGACCACGTGACGTCATCGTCGTGGGCATCGCCAGTGCCACACCAGCGCCAGTTGTACTCTGGCAGCCGTGTTGTGTAGTGCGCTCCGTGTCTCCGTCCCTCCTCCAACTGACAAGGTGAGCACCTCAAGCTTCTGCAAGTGCTTGATTTTTTCTTTGTTTGTCTTTTACTATAATTTGAAACCTAGAGTCTGCTTCATGCGCTATTAACGGATTGTTCCTTCATTACAATTTCAATGGGCAGTAATTATTTTTTTAGCATGATGGGCGAGAAAATCATCCTCGTTGTACTGAAGTGAAATCCAAATCGGCTTTTGTGCTATAACATGTCAGACGTAGATATTAATGTTATACATCAAATGGAAGTAGTTATTCTATTTATAAATAGACTAACGGGCTCTATTTCGGTGTGATTTGAGTTTTTTAATTGAGCACGTGTAGTCTTGAATATCTTGAATATTTTGAAAATGTTTGGGCCTCTATGCCGTGGCCACACTGGAGTGCCGCCGGTTTGTGTGCATGGTGTCCCTTCGCATATCCGCGAGCTGTTGAATGAGACCGTTTCCCTCTGCCGTCTGATGATGGTGAGGCAAGGAAGGCCTACCAGGGATAGTTTCTAGAAAGTTATCCAGCTTCCTCTTGAAGACGTCCAGAGAACCATAGCATTCTCTCAGATCTCTGGGGAGAGAGTTGAAGAGTCTGGTTCCCATTACGGAGAAGGACTGTTCATGTCTAGTCCGAACGCTGCCAGCTGCCCTCGCACAGATGTTATACACTTTCATTACACTATATATTATGCATATTATTTAATTATGTCTTTTCATTACACCATAAGCCATGTTTCTTGGAAAACATATTTCACGAAAATAACTTTAGCGAGAATATCTTTAGAATATCAAAGGTGAATTTCATCGGGAAGTCTTGGCCTCAGCGATCGTTAGCATCCAATGAATGCTGATGAATTAGAGTATAATTTTAGTTATTAGCCAAATAATTTACTAGATTTATACCATCATGGCACATGGCATGTGCCGCTGCCCTCAAGCGTGATGGGATCAGACCTGCTCGGATGTGCATTACTGACGTGTGAAGTTAGTAAAGAGAGTGCGCCCCTGACTTCAGGATTATTTGCCTTCAAGTCAATGTCGTACATATTTTGGGTCACATTTCCCAACACTCCGGGATTGTTGATCAATGGGTCGATATCGTCCTAATTTTGGGTCACACTTCACTTCACCTCCGGGTATATTGATCAATGGGTCAATATCGTACTAATTTTGGGTCACACTTCACCTCAGGGAATGTTGATCAATGGGTTGATATCGTACTAATTTTGGATCACACTCCACTTCACCTCCGGGATTGTTGATCAATGGGTTGATACCGTACTAATTTTGGGTCACACTTCACCTTCGGGATTGTTGATCAATGGGTTGATATCGTACTAATTTAGGGTCACACTTCACTTCACCTCCGGGATTGTTGATCAATGGGTTGATATCGTACTAATTTTGGGTCACATTTCACTTCACCTCCGGGATTGTTGATCAATGGGTCGATATCGCATGAGCTTCGGGCCACATTTCACGGCACTCGGGCTTCCGAATTAATGGGTCTCTTAAGTAGGAGTTTCCTTGGAATTTCAAAAGTTGATCAGTTCATATTGCCTCAGTTTTTATAATGAGTAGCATCTTCCAATTGTTTTGGCCAAACATTGCTCCCATTTCCACATTAACTTAATCTATATTAGGTACACAGAGCCTGCTTTAGCCCTTTGTAGTATAGTGTTATTTCAGGCAAATACTTATAATAACTTGAATTTCGCAGAAATATGATTTCTGCTGATTGCTCAATAATCATTTCAAATTAAAATGAAGCGAGAGTAGTTTAAAATGAAGATTTCTAAACAAATTTTTTATTTGGTTAAGAAGCATATCACCCCAGCACGCCGAAGGACTAGTGCTTCTACAACAATATGCGTCTTAAACGCGAACAAAAGTGTATGGAATGCAGGGTTATGCTTCGAAATAGAAAATTTTCAATGAGGGAATGCGACAAACAGAGCTCTGTAAGATAGCATGGCGAGGTCGTACCGGTGTCCATGTGTGTACAGGGTGTAAAAAAGAAAGGGTCATTCCTCGACGATTGATCATGAAGTATGTATTAAATATCGTACAGTTTAAAAACGTAAAACTTAGGGACAGTGAACTGCATTCTTGTTGATCCACCTAAATATTTATGACAAATTACACGGTATTCAATGAGCACATCTTTTGGTTTGCTTCCTTCGCAAATTCTCTAAAAGCTTTAAAGCGATCTCTCCAAGAAAAAATATTATATTTATTAAGAAAACGTTTCAGCTCCATCATCAGTTTCATAAAAGCGAATTCACGTCAATTAAACGTGGTAAAAGGAACAGCGAAAAACACTTCCCTTCAGCACGTTTTACAGACACGAATTTTTATTATTTTATGTATTAATTTTAGAACCGACAATGGATGTCGACTCCGAAACATTTTCTTAAAAATTATGTTCGTGTTTTGGCGCATTCTTCGCTTTTAAATTTTTAGTTAAAGAGCGCTTTATGAACGATTGAATCGCAGGGACACTTCTTGTACTCCTCCTTGTACTCGTAAAAACCTTGTGACGACCACGAAGGCTCAGTACACCTTGAGGTCTGGGCGAAAGCGGCGACACAGACGGAGCCCAACCTTGGCTCTCGTGCGGAGGTCGCGCTCGGACGGCGGCACGAGTCAGAGAAGCTGGCAGGGCCAAGCGGCCCTCAGCCTCGCTCAGCATTTGCAGTTCAATTTTCGGTGCAGTGGAGGTGTGGTTACTGCGCTGCTTTGGTAGTAGTAGTAGTAGTAGTAGTAGTGGTAGAAGTAGTAGCAATATTAACACATAGACCGCGAGACGAGCCACCGGGGGGTTGTTTTGCCCCTGGGAAAATAATATCATCGCAGCCAACATGTTAAGGATAGCAACGCTTCAGTAACTCAGACTATCTCGCACCGAAAGAGTAGAGACCATTTAGTACGGAGTTATGAGAATAAGGAATCTATGCACAAGGTGTGTTCTCACACAAGATCTCTTGCAATCTCTTGCGCATAGAAAGAGCAAGTTAAGAAGGAACACGATGAGAGATGAAGAATAATCAGCAAAGAACAAATAAAAACGGAAAGCAGCAAAGTGGGCACGAAAGATAGAAGTCCCGAAGGTCTATCTTTAGCTTAGGTAGCTCAACAGTGCCCCTGGGTTCGCTACTTTAGCACTCTCAAGTGAGTTTTCTAAATGTAAGCTGCCTTTTTACCGGAGAAATTGCTAATGTTATTGCAATTGAAACGCAAGATTGTCTGTTTTTTTTTACGCTTCTCTGGAACGCTATAACGGCATTTAGTAACGAGCGAGCGCTGCTGTCGTGAAGAACGGATAAAACTGCTTGATAAAAAAGTCGTGATTCCTAAATAATGATCCAACTATTGGTTTTAAAATGCCTTCTATCGACATCTAAGGACCGTAGACGCAACTGTAACTGCGTCGTGCTGTCCCTGAAATATGCTTATTTTTGCTCTCTGCGCTGCAAAGCATAGAAATACAAATGCATGTACATGCGAGTTGAGTATGAATAGGACTAAAAAAAAGGCTGTCTCACGAGCATGATTTACTGAACAATATAAAAAATATAATTAAATCAGTTAAATAAACCTTCTATTTGCCAGTTTTCGGATACATAATGAACGCATAAATATTTATGAGAGAATTAGAAGTTGATGTTGTGGATAGTACATTTCCACGTCTGATACAAAGTTTAAATTTCATTTCTGTTGTTTACTAGCTATTCATGGTGTCATAGTCATGTCAAGTTTCATTTAACAATACAGTCATGTCATTTCTCTATCTATGAGCTCTCATTAAGCACTTTCGTAGCTTTGATACACTTGAATAACTGCCTGCATCTTAAAATCGGAAATCATTCGTAAGAACAAATTATTACTAAAAGCTGGAGATTGCGCATCGGTATTAGAAATAATTAAGTATCGAGTTTAGCGCACATGATCAGGTTTTTAATCCCCTCCTGCCCGAATTATTTTCTAGTTGCCTAACTATTTTGGTATCATGCATATTTTCTCTCGGAGACAGATCAATGATGCGTTCGGTGCAGACGAAACAAAAAAGTAGGACAATATTTTCGGTTGGTAAGTTGGACTTTTTAAAACAAACTCATAGCATACGTAAAGGTGATTGTTTTCAGTGCACCGAATTTGATACGGTTGGCAGTAAAGGATTAACGTGGTACCCAAATTTTTTATTTTGCATTTGTGTAACCTGGGCACGGCACGCAATTGTCATACCGCTTATCAGGTCTAATTCTTGAAGGACTTATCATCAATTCTACTTTTTTTTCTCCATATCTGGAGCGGCGTTTCGTCCTATTGCAAGATGTATGCGTTTTATTAATGTAACATTTTCGTAGCGTTCAAAGCTCAGAATGTTCGTTGTCTCAATGACTGTAAAATTGTATATGTGTATTGCATATTATTTTCAGTTGTGTCTGTCAATTTCTTTACGTAATAATGCAGTGTAAATTTATCGTGAAGGTCATTTTCATAGCCAGCTAACCTTTCTTCCATCATATGTAACAACAGTAGCGTAATTTATGATTTTCAAAATAAATGAAATAAATCCTGTATAAGTTCTTCGTTAAAGAAATTTGTCGTAGAAGCCTCAAACGTTAGCAATCACGGTCTACTGCTAGGTTATAGACTGTGAGATCATTCTCTTAGAATTCATCGTAAGGTGTCGAATTCTTCATCAATCGACAGTTGCGACACTACCTGCATTCGTTTCAACAAGAATACAAAATACGCTTTATCCATGTTAATTTTGCCACTATGACAGAAATGAATGACGTCTGCGTGTTTACGCATTAACATAATCATTGGTGAGTACGTCACAAACATCGAAAAGCTGGAAAACATAGGAAAAATGATAAAAATTTGGAGAAGTGTTGGCAATTTGGCTACTCACCCACGCTCGTCATGATACAGACCAAAAATCCTACATTTCCCTGAAGTTTGAGGACTAAGCCTTAAGGCTAGTTCAGCCCCAAGGGCCTGGATGAGTGTGTTATTAGGAATAAGTTGCAGAGGAGCGCAAGCAGCCCGCAGCAGCTGCAGCATTACGCGGGCCGTCGATTTACTCCGAAGCATCGACCACACTTATCTAAGCACTAAACTAATGTTGAAACATTTCGGGCCTCCCATTACTTTTGATAGGCAACGCATGTGGGGAAATTTCAGCCAATTTCATGTGGGGGCTCAGAGCAGGGGATAGGAAGAAAAACCACCGCTGTTGACAAACATGCTACCGCAACAACCTAATTCAACATTGGGCAACATCTTAGTCTATTATACATAGGGCAACATCTTAATCCAATATCGGGCAACATTTTAATTCAATATCGGACAACATTTTAACTTAATATCGAACAATTTCTTAATTCAATAGAGAGCAACATCTTAGTTCAATAGAGGGCAATAACTTAATTCAATATCAGACAACATCTTAATTCAATAGAGAGTACCATCTTAATTCAATATCGAGCAACATCGTACTTCAATAGAGGGTAATAACTTAATTCAATATCAGGCAACATCTTAATTCAATAGAGAGTACCATCTTAATTCAATATCGTGCAACATCGTAGTTCAATAGAGGGCAATAACTTAATTCAATATCGGGCAACTACTTCACTCAATATTGAGCCGCAACTTAATTCAATGTCGGGCAACTACTTAATTCAATAAATAATTCAATATTGAGATGAGCTACGGCAAACTCAATCAGTTCAGGACCAGACCTTAGGCGCTCAGAACCTGACTTTAGGACGCATTCTCAAGCCAGCACGAGATTGCGTGCCAAGCAGAGATCTCCCACGTCGAACAGCATCAATTTATAACGAGCTAGACGCGTATCTGTACATGTTTCTGATCGGACAGCGCGCACCATATTCTTTAGAATTCCTGGAACAGTAATTTAATTCTCCGAACCTTTCAGTAAGTATCAATTTTAAACGTAACCGTGCGTACATGTCACCTATGGTAGTATACTGTGGTTGCTCAGGCTCGTTTGAGACATCATGGTTTTTAAGCAGAATTTTATTCCTATAAGTAACGTAAAAACAATCTTAATCTTGTGATGTCGACTGCACTGCATCGCGTAGTAGTAATGCTCCGAGTATTCTGAGATTTTCCCACCACTGATTGCCTGTATATTGAACTATTTAATGATACAATATATTTCTAGACTTAGATCCAAAGGCGATTTTGCATAAAAACACATTCTAATTTTTCTCATAGAGTTGCCTTTCCTTTCTTTATTAGTTGTTGAAACTTTACCTTCGCATGCACAATTCATTTTCATTAAGTTACCACCTTATTTAGACTCAACAAGATCATCCCTTTTCCTCGAGTCTCACTCCACAACTGTCACCCTCGAGAGAGCATTCCGCCATTCCCACGTCATTTGTTAGTTTGCTTTGCATTTTCTTCCCTCAAATATCTTCGCGTACGTGTCTCATTTCCAGCAATGCTAACATGTGTTACTGGACTCGGGTGCCCATCCTTCCCACCATTTCATCTGTCGGACTCGCATGACCCCACCTTTATCCCAGTCTCTTCCTTGTTGAATCCTACCTTCCAGCTCTCTGGCCCCTCCCCACCTCACTCTCCTCCGCCAGTCCCTCCTCCCTAGTCCCAAATATGGGCCTAGTTGGTGACTCAACTTCAGGTCTGCCGCCTGCTTGTTGGAAGATGACAACGAGATGCGCAGAGAACAAGTAGTCCTGCATACATGTTCCTCTTGCTGTACAGACGATTTGAAGTGTGTTCAAAAATTTACAGTTCGATCCATTCGAAACATGTGCTTTTGACACACGAGTCCACGTGCGTTACGAATACGTGGAACTAAAAATTTAGAACAATAATCAAATCCTGCATGAAAGAACACGACATACGTCGAGAATTACCTCGTACTTTTATCACGAGTGCACTTCATTGAGCAAATAATGCCATGCCATCTTATTTGCTCCAGGGAAATGCATCAATAAGTTTTACTTGTATTAGAAAAAGCAAAATTCTGTTGAGTTGCTCACATCTCTTAACTAACACGTTCCGTGCGGTGCAGCCCACCGGGGGGCCACTTTACCCGAAGCAGCATCGTCGCAGCAAACGCGTTAATGGCTCGCGTAGGTTGGCCGATGTTCCCTGGGGAATAACAAATATCTTGTTATCGTTAAGTGCTTGGAGAATTCGTGAATACTTACGGCATCTTGTAAATTTGGGTCATCATGCCATTTTTGTTCTTTTTATTGGTTTCTTCCCCTGTATTTGGTTTTCTTGAGGGCTGCAGTTTTGGGTACACTTTACGTGACGCGCTTGCAAAAGCTATGACGTTAAAAACTTCTCGCTATTTTAAATATGCCTTACAGAAAATCTCCGTCCTTATTCGAGAAATATCTTGGCTGGTTGCAAGGGAATAATTATTAATTTGGAAGGACGAAATTACTCATCTGAATGGCATGAATTTTTTTTTCTATCCGATGACTTTTGACTCTGTTTACTCTGAAAATCGTTTTAATATTTAATTCAAAACAACATATTACCACGAGAATCGACTAAAAACCTGATTATACTGATAATGCGGCTCAAAGAAGAAATCGATCATTTAAAATTGATGTTACTGACTATTTTCTTAACTTGTGTCTAGGGCAGAAATATTCACAAATACGTTATGATAGGCGAGTGCGATATTTACCAGATGGTATGTTATTCATCTCGACACAATCCCGTATGTCATAAGTATTGTCGGTTTCTAAGGGACGGTTTCAAGCGATCGAAATAAAATGCAGCTTACTCATTTTAACGTATCTTCTTTAATAGTTTATTTTCATTATATACCTAATTTTGATTCCTACAATATCTTCTAATATTTAATGAAAACTTCCAAAATTATTGATAAAATAAAAAATTAATGCGAATTAAATGCTATGCTCTTAGTAATGCAGTTCCTGTAGATGAACATGCATCTAATGCTTGTATAACGTGACATAGAAGCATAAAAAGAAATGTGAAACATACAAATACGCTGCTTAGATTGCACTTATGGCATTTTTCAGAAAGATGGTCTCCTGGTAGAGCCAGGTTACCAATTATGTACAAGAACGCGTATTTATTTGATTGACTTAGACCCTGTTAAAAAATCACAGTCGCGCCTCCAATTCTTTAACTCCGCCACAGAGATCCATAAAGGCCCCGACTAAAGACTTGATATAATGGCCTTTAGAATGAAAAGGTTGATAACCTCGTACTTGCTTGAAACATTTTTGTAGTACCTTTTAGTCTTCATTAATATAATACACATGAACTGATTTGAATTTTTACCGACATTATGATACGTTAAAGGCATTTTGAGAAGGGTGCCTTAGTTAGTTTTTGATAGTTTACAATCGAGTGTAAGCAATATAATAAATTTAAAATAGCATTAATGACTCGAAAATATATTCTTGATTTATTAATAAATGAACGGTAACAAGTTTCACTTCCATCTTTTCGTAAGTTTATTCTGTCTTCTATAAACCTATTATCGCATGCTATCTTATTTCCTGGACACTACCCAATGGGTGCAATAGGTTTTGTATTGATTTTAGAGTTTTTTCATGACTTTGTATTGGAATAAATTAGAAATTATATACAAGAAGTGAATATACCTAATTCATTTTCTAACTGAACTATTTAGTACATCATAGCTACTCAAGGTACCGTTTACAGGGTAACATTCATACCAGTATCTGGAGAATATTTTTCCTTCGAACTTTATTTCTGATATGAATGACCGTCTCGCAACCAATTTTTTAAAAACATGAACGTTTTTAAGAAATAACATTGAAGAAGTAATACGTTAATTACTCTACTTGGACCTGAGACGTCGGTTAGTGCCAGGCGAACAACAAGCTCTTGAACGTGTGTATTTCTACGTAGTTCCCATCTTTCCTTCACGTGTTTTTCACGCCTACATCCGCACGATTTTCTTTAATTGTTTTGAGATATTCACTGAACTTTCCTACATTTTCTTGATGCCAAAGTTCCTCCTTTCACCGTTTTGGAATCTTAAATTAGGTTCCCTATTTTATCGTGAGGCTAAAGCGTAGCCTATTGCCTATTCCCTATTTTATCGTGATTCTAGAGAGTTGCCTATTGCCAATTTTATCGTGATCCTAGAGCGTTGCTGAAGCGTTTTCACATTCTCGAGAAAACACACACTATTTGCCATAATGAAACGAACCCACAAACTACACAGAAAAACTACAGCATGAACCTGATCACATCCAGATGCCAGTTTGCAGGCACACGGTTTTTTTACGAAACTATTCACAATGAACCCGAAGCTTTCATTAACACTGCCGTAAGTGCAAAATTGTGGCACTCTTTTCCTTCCAGATGTGCTCCCTTCATAGCTGGAAAACTGGAAAACGAGTCGCCTGTTACATCCTGCGACTCGGCCCTGAACAGACCAGCTGTTTTCTTGGGTGCATTTTGCCTTGGAGGAGCTGCATGAGTCAGCTCTGGTGATATTCTTGCCTCAAGCCTGCGTGTGTAGCTCATGGTGGCAGGTCTGCGGGTGTATAAAAAAGTTTACACAGCGCATACAGAATTTAAATGACACTGCACTGTGGTTTTGCACGACACTCTAGCGCAGCTTTCAACATCAAGCACGACAGTTGCTATTTAGGAAAGCTATTCATAGGTTGAATAAAAGCTACCTTTGCATCCGTTAACAGCTGATGCAGCGACTGGCAGTAACTCAGCTGCTGGAGATCAGGTACACCTTGCTGTGCGAAACGTTCACTTTTATGCATGTGAGAAGAATCTTCTTCGATGGTCGCGTATTTTATAGAGCCTATCAAGTTTATGATTTCCAGGCGACAAAGTCAGTCACTCAAACGTTTTTTTGGCTACCGAGCTGATCATGCAGTTATCACTGGAAAGTACTGTTTTTCGCCTCAGACTGCCATGTGTTCGCATGAAAAATACAGAAAATCATGAATTCAGGTAACCATCGTTTTTGTCAGAAAAAATTGTATTAGGTTTGTATTCCGTTAATAATGGTCATTCTTGGAATTAGGCTTTGAAGTTTTATTTCTCATCATGGGATTTTTATTGTATTTCTTATAAACTTCAACGTACTTAATGATTGATATAAGCTCTTCAGTAATTTGCTACCTATTTCCCCCAGAAAACCTATCATTAAAGCTAACAAATCCATAATTTTAAACGTGAAGACAGAAGAATTTAGTTTACTTTTCTCGTTTGAGTTCCATCTCGGTCACCACGCTTCCAAAACAGCTGTCAATATCAATCGGGCATGGGGACTGTGCATGGAGCAGCATAACCTGTACTCGCTAGAACAGGTATTCCAGGTGACGACTTTGACACAGACCGCTACTTTCATCGGTCACCATTCAAAGATTTAATTAAAGTACCTTTGGACACTATCGCAATTGTTCAGCCGGTGTTAGAACTGCGACTGTGGACCAGCTGTCACAGCTCCATCTGTTTCGTGCTGCCATGCCCAGCTGCCGCGACTCTGCTGGCAGTATTGCAGGCGCACAGCGGGCAGGAAATCGATGGTCCCAAGAAGGCACAAGGCTATGCAACACAATCACCTCCACGCCACCCATCGACCCTGCAGGAAACTTGGCCGGACTGGGCACTCAGCCTTACTCACGATATATTCTCCCACATAAATGATAATGAGGTTTTGATAATGATGTTTTAAACTGTTAGAGTGTCGTTGCTTGTTTCAATGAAAACAAAGTTCTTTTAGCGAATGACTTTGGTAAGCTTGTGGATATTCTTTGGTTAAAGGAAAAAATGAAAGAGGCTTTAACAATTCCCACACAGTAGATATACAGTACATCGATGGGTTTTTAATGCCTTATGGCTATTGACGCGTCAGGGATACGAGGAACGTAAGGTTTAAACTTCCTTTTCTAAGGGAAGCGTTCTGTGGTGCCGTAAAAATCAGGTTGCACCAGCCGGGAGTCATGAGACAGGATAACAAAGTCTAAAATGTTGAGAGCCGCGTACAGAATTACCGTCAAGTTTGTTCAATTTTATGCAACCTATACAGATACAACTGATAGACATCTGCAAAGACATGTTTACTCGTGTGAAGTATTACATATTAAAGGCAGAAGTAGACATTATGCATGATTGATCCTTAGGATAATGAATGTTTTCTTAATTTTCTTAGATTCATAAAACTATTTGATGATATTCTGAACTCGTATCAACTGCTTATGTAATCAAACATAATCTTTAGAACGAATCATTCAACACTTCCCAATGCATGAAAGCGCAGCATTGAGATAATACGACGTTAGGTTCTAATGGGTTGAATAAACGGCAGGATTGTGGGCAATAGAGCCTCATTTTCAAACGTCTTTACTGGCTTTAGGTGCATGAGTACACCAAGAAACGGTCGGTTGACACCGTGAGAGGTCAAGGAAGGAAAATCGTGTCACAGTTTTTCTAATTGAAAATTGAATGAGCTCACTCGACTAAAGCGGAAAATACAACTTGGTCAAAAATGACTTGACTCATCCTTGCCTGGCAAAAGCCTTAATGAGCAAGACTGCAGGCCGTAGTTTCCTCCAGGCTTCATGGGATTCCTATTGATATTTTATCTTCGGTTCTCAGAGTCATGACGCAGAGAGTCATGCTCTCTCGAGTGGCAAATCGGTATCAAAGAGTCAGGACGTGCGCCCGCACTAAGCACTCAAATGTTCACTATCTTAGAGCTGAAAATAAATGCTGTGATGACTTTTAATTTTCTCCCCGTATATTCCCTTAGCTTGATGTCACCGGGGTCACATGCTTGTAAATTGCACTGTTGTTTGAACGTACGCGACTGATTTATAAACATACTGATCGAGGTGCATTCACTGTTTATTTAGTAAAGCATATTCTTATCTATTTTCGAACACATTTATAATTTTGCATAATTAGTGAAGTTCATTCAATGAATCAACTATAATGAACTACTGTTCAGCACTGAATGTTAAAAACGGACGGTCAGAATTAATGATGCAGGTTCCACTTAACACTTCCGTACCATAGATTTCTGATGATAATAATAATTGTTTATGGGCCAGCGAACAATACTTCCTTCATCTCAGAGGCTTTGAAGAGGGGAGAGGAAGGGGGGAACGGGGGAGGATTCGTTGGAAGGAGCTGGAGGTCAGCAAAAATAGCGAGAACAGGACGATTTTTGAGATCGTGTACTCAAAATAAGAAGTACATTGCCGTACATGTACAGTAATGCAGTAATCCAAACCCAAAAGAACTAAAATGAAGCTTGACTTGGAAGGAGTTCAATGAATTAATTAAAAACGATCTAAGAAATATCCCTGCGTTTCAAAAATATGATCAGGTGTTTGAATGTGCGGTCAATTCTAGAAAATTGAATACGACTTTAGATCTACTTATGCCATTATCAGTTTTTTTGCCTCGAATTAGACGCAAAGGATCACGATTCCAACTCTGGTGCGTAATAATTCTTCCTCGGCGATTGCAGCGGTTGTTTCGGTCCTGCTGCACGATTGGTCCATGATGACGACGCCTTGAGGACAACATCACAGCCCGTTTGGGCCATGAATAGATGTGACGACTTAAGATAGAACTTTTGGGCAACTCGTGAGCTCAGAGTGGAGAATTTGTCCAGCTTCAATGTTGGATTCGTCTTATTCATGAAGACTATTAAAAATCATACGGAGTGTATTTGTGAAAAAAGGTATTTGAATGCATTTTGTAATTACAAAAACAGCAGAATCATTAAATTTACTACCGTCCGTAGGCCTGATCGACACAAACAGTCGTACAAATACGACAAAAAGTAACCCAGATAAATAGAAACTTTTTAAAAGCCCAATGAGCGAAAAAAAATCCAACAAAAGTTTTCATAGACAGCTGTTGAACTACTGCAACTTGCGTTTAAGAAATAGTAATTCAAATGATCAGTGTTTAACAATTACGACCTATAAATGTTCATGGCTGCCATTACATATTTCAAAAGTTACCGTTTTTCTGTGTCACGCTGCTAATCTCGGATATAATCTTCGACATACCCTATTTTATTATGAGTATTGGCATACATAACAAATACTCATTCCTTTCCCTTGAAACTAAATATTCTACGCATGCGCGTATAAGTATTATGTTTGTATTCACACTCCTACAGTGTCGACAAGAAAGTTGTTAGGGTACAAATTTGTACATGTATGTTATGTTTTCGATTGGATATTAACAAAACAAAAGCATATCATTAATTTTTGGGCGCCCTGTCTGCTTATTTAGCCACTCATTTGATATTTTAGCCTCTACGTTGCGTTTTTTAAAGATTTTCTGCATCATCGCTCCTAATTCTAGCTTCTTGTTCAGCTGCCCACGTCCCTGCCGTTCATGTGTTGATTTAGCGGCTTGTTTTGTCCTGTTGTTATTTGCTGGCCAACCATACGAACATGCGGAGATAATAACTTTTGCCATTTTGCTAAGGGTTCCAAAATTGATCGTGGGCAGCTGGTAAAGCTTATAAATAATTCCTGTAAGTATGCTGCTGTGACATAGATGTAAAAAGAACACTACTGACATTTCTTACTGCTCCATTTAAGGATAATTATTGGCTTACTCTCTCGGCTACTACTTGCTTTATATGCAGGTATAGTTTCCTACGATTTATAATGGCGTGCTATTGAGACAACGTTCACTCTATTAGGACTGCATGCTTCCTTTAGATTAGCATTATCTGGAGTGAAGTGTTAAGCCTTCACAGAGCGACGTTTTCCGTAGCCTCAACGTGTCTCAAGAGAGGCGCCTCCGCAGCTCTGAGGTGAGTCGCAGGTGTCGAGGTCTGCATTAAATTAAGGTACTCGTCGTGGTGAAGGTCCCGTTTTGCATCTCCATATGACTCATTTTCAAAGGCTTTGAACAAATTCAATGGGCATAACTTTTTTTTGTTTCTTTCTTAACCTACCTCTTGAAAATTTTATTTCACGCAAGAAAAAAGTGCTAAAAAATATTTCTTAAGTTTTTGATCATTTTTTGCCACGAATTTTTATATCTTTCTTTTGGTTTTGGTTTAAGGGCCCTGGAGCTACTTCCAACTTTGTGAGAGACTTGGAAAAGTACTTTACAATAACCTCACCTGTTGAAATGCTTGTGATAAGCACTTTTAAAAACTCACACCTGGTGACGAGAACAAGCTGAACTCTCCACCTTTGGGTTACTACCTAAATCCGAACGGACACTTATTAATTTTTTTGGTACATAAACTATCACTACACTAAAAAGACCCCCTACGCCAAAGGTGGTACGATATCCAGACATTTACTCATGAAATGTATCGTTTTTCAGCGCTAACGAGTTTCCTATTTTTCTGACGCAGATGGGCCGTCAAAAGAAGCCATTCGTGTTCACCCCGACTCAACGCAGGGGCCCCATCGCTGCGGAGTTCGCAACCCCTGGTCCCGCCGTCATAAAGCTTCCCTCCACCATCGGTAAGGGCACTAGTCACCTCCAGGTGCCATTTATTTACCTTTTATAAAAGAGGACATTTATTTCATTTGGACTTTGATGGGTTAACCCTTTTCTGCCTGAAGCACCAAACTCGGTACACTCTATATAATTAAATTCGTAAGTGCATACGCTGTGAGTTGTTTGAACAAAAATACGGAAAACTGACAAGAAATATTGTCCTACGGATTTGTTTTGTTTTGTACCCATTGTAGTATCAATCTACCATCAAGAGAAGCTTCATGTATTGTTAAAATATGGGTGACAACTAAAAAATAAAATTCGGAGAGTTAAGAGCTATGATGAATGTGTTAGGGTATTAAGAGAGTTCACGTGGCCTACTCTCACTCCTCGTTCTCTGCCCGCGAGGATGATTCTTGCCGCGGTGATTGTACGTGTGGTCGAAATCTAGTACTTTCCTCCCCATTACATCCGCTACTTCTTGTCGCGGTGTTTGTACGTGTGGTCGAAATCTAGTACATCCCTCCCTATTACATCCACTACTTCTACGCTTCCTATTTTATAAACGGGCACAATTGATGAACAATACCACAGAAAGTTTGCTCGTGATATTTTCTAGTAGCAATTCTTATGTACAAACCAGGATACTTTTATTCGAGTCAAGAACTGAAAATACTGATGTTAAGAGTGAAGCTTTTATTTTTAGCTAAAACTGCTTGAATGATATTCAATGCAGTACTCTCTTTACTCTTAGACAGGTTATATGAGGTTAACGCTACATAGAATTGATCAGTTTTTTCACCTTGAATATCAATATATCCCTCTATCATACTTTATCCGTCTTATTTTAATCTCTTCCCTGTACCATACTTTATCCCTCATAATTTACCCTCATCCCTCTACCATACTTTATCCCTCATACTTTACCCTGATCCCTCTACCATACTTGAAATAGCTCGTTGCCTTATACCTACATTTTGAACTTTCAATGTTTACATTTGAATACTCTGAATTATAAGTTTTACCACATTTTTATCATACAAATTAACGCGCAAATATACATGATTCAGCTTTAATACGTAATTTGATACCGGATGAACGACTGATAAAATTCCGTATTCTACAAAAAGCAATCATCAATTCTACCCAACTCCCCTTTGACCCCAATTGACTAATTTGCTCTGAAGGTGAGTAAGCATGCGGCAAAGATAGCGCAGTACTCGTGTGTGCAGTTAGTGAGATATGCAACGACCTCCTTGTACGGCAGCCCGCTTGTTTGCAGTGCGGAAGTGCGACCTTTCAATTTCTGTTTTTGTGCATCATTTATCAAAACAGTGCGTTTCATTTGATTGCGATTCACCATATTAAGAACAATCGTGGGCATCGTGACAGATAGGAATTAAATTATACGTAAAAGTGATCGAAATGTGGCCATACTTGCAACATGTGATGGTCGCAGGCGGAAATAGAGAGCTGGTCCCCATGCGCCAGATAGAGGAAGCTTACTGAACATGAGTCACCAAAAACAGCTGTTGCAGCTATTCTGGAGACGACATGCGGTGTCTCTAACCTTGACTGTGTAACTGCTTTCGAGTTTCTCCGGGTGCCCGCTTGCGCATTATGTATATTTTTTATCTCAATGAGGAAGCTTTTAATATTGTCTGAGTTCATCCTCAGTGTTATTTAAACATTTACTCGATTTTTGATCGTATTGCTTTTTTTGTAAAGTGTTCGGAGAGTTTTGACATTCATTCTTATGAAATAATGTGGGGGTTAAAAAAATAAATTAAGGTAATTCTTTGATGCCAATTCAAGAGTTACGTAAGAATTAGAGATTACAAAAACTTTTGAAAAGCAGTTGTTCTTCTTCCTAAAGCAATGGAATTATCGCACCGATTAGGTAGTGAGAACAATATAGCTTGGAACATTTAGTGTATTGGAAACGTCCTCATCGAAGAATGGCTCGGCTGTGATGAAGCAATATCGTCAACATGAGTACTCTGTCGTTGTGATTATTTATCTTAGCGGATGCAAACCCACACAATTTGAAAGAAATTCTGCATGGGGTGAAAGACTTATGGAATTATAACCACTAAAATGTGTTTGAAAATTCCATGGTGTGATCAAAGCCACACAAAGTGTAGAAGGCATCGAGTTGAACATAGAGTAGACAGTTTCCACGAAACTACGCTGTGACTCGCCAAGCCAGCCTGAGCTTTATACATGGTGTAGTTTGTTAATGACGTCAGCATTTCGGATTAAGTTGTTCATTTCATGCAGGGTCCATGAATCGAGCAACTTAGAAAACGTAGTAAGCGCATGAAACAACTTAGAAAACTTATCTCAGAGGCAGTATGTCCAAGGCGTTGCACGATGCCTCGATGAGAAGGCGTTAGGGCATACATATAATGTGTTTTGGCTACCTTTGGAGTTGTAAGTTTATTTTTAAAATTGAAAACTGAAATTGTTTCGAACAGTTTTCAGGTATTACTGGTAAGGAGAAGAGGAGCTTAAAAATAACACTTTGCTGATTAAAAATCAAAACTAAAAAGTGAGTATTATTGTGCTAAGATTACGATCGTTCTTCCACACAAACCGTATATTCTCATTCCTGAGACTTGGCTCCAAGGTGTTAGAAGCGAAAGAGTTGTCTTTCCTTTTCATCATAGTGAGTGACCTTAAATAAAGGAAGAACAGAAGGGCTTGATTCTAAAACGGGAAATTTGTATACTAAATAGTACTCGTTATTGACGTTGTCCCGTAAATTATGTAATTTAATTAATTCAGTAAAGTACTTCTCTTTCTTGCATACTGGGACTCTGAATTGATTTTGTGTTCAAATGAAAAAGTTACATATATTTTTGAACTATTGCGTAATAAGAGTTGGTGGAAACAGCTCTTCTGCATTCAAATCTATCAATCAAGGGGCGGAATTTTGCCCTAGAAGCCTTGTAGCTTATTCGGGCCCACATGTGGTGCATATCCTGATCCCAGTTCTTTGTCATTCCTCATTTGATTGTAAACCTGTA
>VOMN01074809.1:0-33218 GCA_014899125.1 Orchestia grillus
TCTGGAAAAAGTTCCGCCATTTACGGCACGGCGGATGACGGACGCGTGTTTTTGGCAGGCGTCTGCAGTTATGGATGACTCAGTAACGGCACCGTTTAGAGTAGTTACGACGGCCCATCAATATTCCTTATTCAGGGCAGTGGGCATGAATGTTTAGGGCATTCAGGAGGCCTTAATTCACGTTAATCACTGGGCGACGCTGGCTCGGCATGCGTGCTGTGACGTTAAAAAAATAAGATTCGAAAGCCTCATTTTGCTGTACTGTTAATTCTTCTTGCACGAAATGAGTAGACTTTTTAAAAAAAAATCGGGTTAAATGACTGGAGTTTTCGTTTTTCATAAGCCTCACTCGAATGGCGTGTGTAAATTAGTCGTGTTAATGGATGGTCGCTCTGTGAGTGGAGGAGTTCGATTTTAAATTGAAGTATAGTTACAGTTCGGTGTTAGTGTGTCTGATTTTTCGTGCTATCGTTTTTTGAGGCCTTTTTCTTGAAAGCTTCGTCTCGTTTCCCGATACTTTGACCCCGGCTGAAGAGTGTGAGCGAGAGAAAGTAAATAAACTGTGTAGAAATCAATGTAACACTAAAATTCTGATAATCTTGCTTGTTTGTTACCGTGCACGATCGTCAGTAGTAACGTTGTGCAGAAATTCAAAACTCGTCTCTCAGTGATTAAATAAAGGTTCTCTCTCAGTATCCTGGTTCCGGTTCATTGGGACTACAATGAACGAATTATTTTCTTAGGCCTTGGATATTTGTTGAAAAATAAAGAAGAATCATTAAAGTTTCAAACGGGATTTAGAAATAGTGCTCCAACGAGTTACAGCTGGTCAGGTAAATAATATTTATCTCAATAGAATTAACACTGAAAGTTACCGTGAACAGTCTTCATTCAACACTACGGGGCAGTATCGAGAACTTATCCCAGTTCAGCAAATTTTACTCTCGGTCCAGATCTTGTTTGAAAAATTCAAACTATACAGAGGACTTTTGATTTGTTTGGCTCAATTAGGGATTTGGGGATTTGTGAGAGGAGGAGGGGTAAATTTTCCCGCAATAAAACTGTGGCCACCGAAATATCGAACATACTCGTGTAAAGCAGATTAAATGTTTTCTATGCCTATATTTCAAATTTGGGCCGAGAAAAGATACCTTCTTTAAACGAACAGGGAGTTCGAAAACTAATGGTACAAAGTTTCACCGTAGGTATGAAGACCCGAAAGAGAGACCGTTTTAAGAAAAAAGCAGGTTTTCTTATATGCCAATGATACTGCGATTTTCAGAATATTGTTATGAACAATGGAGTATCGTTTCATCTCTAACCACCTATTCCTGATGTTCAAAAAACGACAACCATCAATAAATTGTGTTCCCTATTGAATACTAAAAATTCACATTCAATTTGCAGGAAATCGGAGGTATTAATTTTTTATGAAATTTAAATAATAAACGTAAAAAACGCTTTACGATTTATTCGATATTTTTTTCCACAGTCTCCAATCATTAAGCGTATCTTCCTTGATACATCCTTGATATATAGAGCGTATTATTTATGTTCCACTTTCAGAGACTTCGATTACGGAATAAATTTTCTTAGAACTTTTTTTTGGTAACAATGGGTACCCAACGTATCTATTAGACAAATTCCTCAGGGTTTTCCTACATAAAATTTATATGAGCTGCCCAGTTGTTCACAGAGTTGGAAAAGAAAAAATTTTCATTTCGTTGCAAAACTTAGGCGATAGTATTACAAATAATGTGCAATCTCTGAAAAACTTTCTTAGATTTAAGATTCAGTCTGAAAAACTCTTTTAAAATTAAAACCATTTTTATATACAAGGACTACTTACCTTCTGATGTGCGCTCTAACATCATTTACAAATTTAATTGTGTAGTCTGCAACGGCCCATACACATCTAGCACATCTAGGCAGGCTAGAGTTCGTTTTTCTGAGCATTTAGGTATTAGTCATAGAACAAGTAGGCCGTTACAAAAACCACCTCATTCAAATACTAGGGCTCATGGTGAAAATTTGAATCCCCCGTTTAAACTAGATCATTTTTCAATTATGTTATCAGATAACTCAACAGATCTTAAAGTTCTTGAATCCTGGCATATACTAAAGAAATAGACCTACCTTGAATTCGGACCTGTCTTTGACTCCAGTGTATCTCGCGTAACGCACCAGCGTAAAATGTGAGTCCTTATTTTTTATACTTAGAACTCAATTTTTAATTGTATTTCTTGTTCTTCCATTATTTTTGTTTAGAAACATAAAATAATATTGTAAAGTTCCAATGCAATTCTTTGCTTTTTTTGTATATTTTTCCCATTTAAGATTCAGTGATGATTATACGAAACCAGACTGATCTGAATGTCTACTAAATGTTTTTTATCGCCTCAATTTTTTTTCCACTTTATACTAAGGCTTCGATTCCCAACCAATAAACCGATTTCAATGCAAAATCAGTTTAGAAAATATACAATTGATTTTTTTCATTTCTACGCATAAATATTAACCAAATATGATTTCGTAATGATTGGAGACTAAGAATCTAAATATAAATGAATTTCGCTTGTGTTTTTTCATAAAAATGAATAAAAAATTTAATCCCTTTGATGTTACTAAAATTGACCATGAATGTTATGTAATCATTAGGGAACACTGTTCGCTACTCGTTGTCGTTATTTGAACATCAGAAATTGGTGTTTTAGAGGTAAAACAATTCAGGAAGAAATGTAAATTTCTTTTAAGATGGACAACATCAGCAATAAAAACATGAAACTGGTCCTTTTTTGTGTTGTACGCATAAATACGAACTAAATATCATGATTTCGTAATGATTAGAGACTATGAATGAAAATTTAAAATATCATAAGGCCTTATGATTTTATTTGAAATTTTGATTCGTTGTCTCCAATCATTAAGAAATCTTGTTATTCAGTTAATACCCTTGTGTAGAACACGAAAAAAGCATAAATTTTCATGTATGTTATTGATATTGCGATTTTCAGAATAAAATTTTGAAAAGTGGAGTATTGCTCATCTGTAACCACCAATTCCTGATGTTCAAGAAACGACAACCATTTAGAAATCGCGTTCCTTATCGAATAATAAACAATCACATTCAATGGTGTTGAAGCAAGAGGTTACAATTCTTTTATGAAATTTTGATAATAAACGCAAAAACGACTTACGATTTTATTCGAAATTTTCTTTCATTGTCTTCAATCATTATGAAATTTTCATATTTAATTAATACCCTTGTGTAGAACGAAAAAGCATAAATTTTTATGTAGGTGATTCATACTGTGTTTTCAGAATTTAGTTTCGTTTTATCTCTAACTACCAATTCCTGATGTTCAAAAAACGACGACCATCAGCAAATTGTGTTCGCTATTGAATACTAAACATTCACATTCAATTATTTGAAGTTGAAGTAGGTATTTTTTTACGAATTTGGAAAAACGTAAGGGTATAACCTTATGATTTTATTTGACATTTCATTCATTGTCTCTCATCCATCACTGCAGGTCTGGTGCTCGTACACAAGCGATTCCTGGACGCCATAAAACGATGCAGGGATGAGAAATTTTGCTCGAAATCTACAACCTCTGCGATTCGAAATTTCGAAAACGGTACGTGTTTGGATTTTAATCATTCCTGAAGAAATCCTTCACTTGGGTATAACTACTGTTAAAATTTATACCAATAATTTTTCTAACAATCTTTATACCTAAGTCACAATTACACTTAAAAAAGCATCTCCCAGTAAAGTGCGGCCATGATCTGGTGTACGGAAAGGTAGGCTGGATGGTGTAATCTGATGAGGCTCAAGGGGTCCCGCAAGGATCTGTCTTCGGTCCGCTCAAGGCAGAAAGAAAATCTGACCCTCGTTAGCAATTCAAATGGAGTTTCATTTCTTGAGATTTCTCGGATCCTTGATGGGAAAAATATGTACTCCATTTCAGTAATATTTCGCTTGTTTTTATGGGGCTTAATTTAAGCTTCGTGGGAGTATTATATAGATCTCCAGAATTACGAAAATAACATCGTTTGATAAGAATAGCATTGAAGAAACGTTCGTTACGGAATCACAAATAAATTACCTTTCGAAAAGCCAGTAAAGGGCCGATGTTAACTCGTGCTCAAAAGACCACTCGTTTCAACTGGCACGAAGCGCATGTACATAGGACTGTGCCCACGCAGCTCACTCCTTACACACACGTGCTCACAGTGACTGTATAAGTTAGAATATGTGTGTGTGTCACTGAACATATATGTATGTTCGACCACGTGTGTATGTTTGACTGTGTTTTGTGTACTACAGCAGCTGACCGTAATCACTTGAAAGCTTTCGAAAATATAGATAACAAACCGACACAAGCCTCTCGTTCCAAACCAAGACTTACCACTCCAGACTCCGTGAAGTTTAAGTCTTCCCGACTGTGCACCTTGAGCACTTTGCACCTCGAGGACTTTGCACCTCGGGGACTTAACTTTTCGGGGACTTTGACTTTGCTCCTCAGAAACTTTGCACTCTATTTACGCTAAGTTATTACTTTTTGTATAGTTAATTATCACACTCTATTTATGCTTAATTGACATTTCTATGTGTAAAGTTAATTATCACACTCTATTTATACTTAATTGACATAGCATTATGTGTAGTTAATTTTCTTGCCATATTTATACCGCATTTTCGTACTTTGTATGTAGTTAATTCTCGTAGTCTATTAATACTTATAAAGTAATCATGGTTTATGAATACTTAACAATAGTGCTCCATTTATAGTTCATTATTAAACGATTCATATGGTTAATAATCATAGCCTATTTACACTTAATCGTCACACGTTGTGTATACTCAATTATCAAATTATATCCACACTGACTTTTTTGAACTGTATTTACTTTTACCGAATTTTCAGACTTTATTTATTTAATATATAATGATATCGTATTCACCCTTAATTATTCTATTTTATTTGCCCTTAATGATGTTTTACTAACACATATTCATTGTACTTTATTGACACTAGACTAGAATACTTAATGCCCTCATACAATATACTTTATGCATACTGTAATTATCCTATTCCATTTATACCTAATTGTATACCGCAATTATCCTGTTTCATTTCTACCTAATTGCATACCGCAATTATCTTATTCCATTTATACCTAATTGCATACCGCAATTGTCCTATTTGGCTTCTATCTAATTGCATAACGCAATTATCCTATTTCATTTCTATCTAATTGCATATTGCAGTTATCCCAGTCTGATTTCTACCTAATTGCCACACTTTATTTACATTGAAAACAGTATTTACGGTTTGTACGGCGATTATTATTAATTATCATTATATAATGTTATCATTATTCACACCGATCACGGTATTTACTTCCGAAACGCCCGACCGGCATCTCAGCTCCCGCCCTCATTGTGAGGGCGCTGTCAGAATATATGAAAAACAACAATAGTGTAATTTACTCTCAAATCACATCGTAGTATTCTGTTTCTTTTGCTTTAATAAATATACAAAAATGATTTTCATACCATTTTATTATCCAAGTGAACAAAAAAAATGTGATNGCTTTAATAAATATACAAAAATGATTTTCATACTATTTTATTACCCAGGTGAACAAAAAAAAATGTGATTAATATTGCAATTTCACACAGTAACGAAAAATCAAAATGTCAAATTGCGTAAAATCTGTAACTTGCCAACAAAAACTGAATCCAGATTTGAAATAGGCGCACTCAAATTTATTATAGAAAGGTCTTTCTCTTAATGCAACAAAATGAGTGTTCCCCAGTGAATTATCCGATGTTAAAGTTATAGGTAGAGCTAATAACCCCACAGAACTCAGAATCTTAGAATTTCTTTGCATTTTCCAGTTAAAGCCAAATTTTAAACGACTTGCAATCAGTGTGCCCCTTGCAGAACGTTAATTCTTAATGTATTGTTTTTTGTCCATCATAATTTTATGATGTGTTGACTGATTTTCTATTTGTTCTTATTCTAGTGTAGAAATTGACCTCGAATGTCCGCCTAAACGTTTGCTTTTATTGATTTTATTCATTCATTTGTAGAAAAATGAATTTATTAAGAGTTGTGTCCTTACACTTCCTTTTTTAAATATCCAAGTGGATTCTCAACCTTTTTAGTTATATAAAATTTTTTTTTCTAACATAGAAATCCCCGACCTTTCGTATGATAGATAAAAACGTAATCGGCCTTCATGATTTATAAAAATTAAGTGTTAACTCACTCGATAAATAAAAAAACTTAGGCTTTTTCTAATTTAACCGTTAAATGATCTTAGAGGGGAAGACTACACGCACGACGAAGAAGACTAAATTTGGGATAGAAGTGTCACAACGTTCTATTTGAAGGGAAACTTACCCTTAAGTTCTTGTATTACGTACATACTATGGAGGTTGGTGCATATTTAAATTTTACTGATAGGAACCTCTTGGAGCTAGCATATTGGTGTACAAATAAGCTCGCCAAAGATTCAGCTCGATCTGGTAACGTTAAGAGCTGCCACTGAAATTAAATGGGTAATGGTCGAAACTTCGTTTCAGCACTGTACTCTCACGAAAAATTGATGTCGTTTTTCAACGGTTCATCCGGTATTCGGTTCATTGTAAGAAAATCAAACTATGGCAGCTATTATGTCTTTATTTACTAGGTCAGGGAAAGATCACAAAAGAGCGTTGCATAAGAAGCAGAAGATCTGAATGCGAAACGAGACGTCATAGGAATTTTCATTGTGCAATGTGACAAGCATTATGCAGTTTCCTGTCAAGCCAGTATCATCCTTTTATAACTGAACTTGAGAATTTTTTCTTCACGTTCAAAAAGTATTATACAGCGAAGAAGTAATAAAGATTTGGATAATATTTGTACCAGATACGTATAACATTGTTCAATACCGTCGGTAATTTTGTACTATAAGAAAGAACTTGTGAAAATTTATTCACCCTAAATTAAATGACAAATATTGAATTAGACTCAGGAGAGACGCTTATACCTGCGTTACTAGGCTTCGAGGGCAAGCTTTGCCGAGAAAGCTGATGATTTAGATCTTAAAGTACATTGTTGTATGAATAATACAAATTTATTCACTCCGATTGAGTTCGACGATAAATAAAAATAAAGTAAAAGTCAGAAAATCCCCCGTCTGTGGATCCCAGATCTTAAAAGTAATACTATACGTTAGTACGACCATCAGGTCCAGTTTCGCAGTGCAGTATAAATAGAATTTATTTAAAGAAAAAGATTTTTTTTTTTTTATTTCATGTGAAAAAATCATCATGCAGCGTAGCAATGCAGCGCTCAGACATTACTCCAAAGCTAAATTAACACTTATTCGTATTTTTGCATCTCATGTGACGGCAGAAAAAATTTAGACAATCTGAAAGTATGACTTCCATTCGCAGTTTTATGGTTTATTTTTAAGGCGTATTCAAAACAATAAAGCCAACACGTAAAGACAGAGTTGAGGAGCTCGTTATTCTTTTGAAAGAAATTCAAGACATATGTACTCTATTTTTTGGACATGCGTGCAGTTAGGGGAATTGCTGAGACTTCGAAATTGAAATAACACATCACTTATATCTTAAAAGAAGACCTTATATCTTTGCTTTAAAATTAACATGGATAGCTCATGGACACAAGTCTCTCTATCACATATAGTTTAACATTGATTATAGCAAATCAGGTTTTATTTAGCATCTTGCGGCAGTACTCAAAAGTTTCATTGTCCACGCATTGAAATGAATAGGCTACACGATACCTTACCACCAGACATTGGGGGGCACGCCCAAAATTCTTCTTACGAAAAATGTGCAAGTTTTGTGGTAATGCTGAATAACTCAGTCCAAGTGGCAGAGTACCTAACTAATTGCAAAATTTTTGAAATCGTCTATAATCTTCATATAGACAATACATCGCTAATCGCTACTGACACAGAGTTTATAGGCAGTAGGTGCCTCTTGGACGGTGCAGGGAAAAACAGCACAGCGGCTTAATACGAACGTGCATGTTAATCGAACGTGGTTTATGAAGGAAGTCTACACATAGAGTTCCGCTACTGAGAATGGGTTGAGGCGTCGTAGATTATCAATTATGGTTTCGCATATAACGCCCACGATTTAATGAATATCAATTACGTTGTTTGTGTTGTGATTCTGAGGTACAAGGTAATTTGAACGGTTCTTTAGGACTAAAGAATGACTATTTACTAGACTACGAAACCTCACTGAAAGAAACTAGCAATCCAAGATGGTAAACATATTGATAAGTGCCTGATGTACTAGCATATGTTTTGTTCATTATCCCTAACCTAATGTGGAAACTTGGGTAACATTACTATTAAATCCCCAACACAAGTTAAATGTACACATATTCATTGCCAGAAGAATTAATACCCTACTATTGATTATCTCTAACAAATTAAAATTTACCTGTTGCCTACGTATTGAGTCACCGGTGTACCAATCAGCCATTGTTGCGTAACTAGTGGACGCGCCCCACCAAAAATGGCGGGACAAGTGATTTGAAATCATTAAGATACCCTCTCATTTACGGTAACTCTGACATGAAATAATGGAATTTTCAGTGCCACTGATCCGGACTGCCTTATCTGATAGTCTTACTATTTAGTTTACGAATACGGACCCGGGAATTTTCCCCTATCTCAATCCTTAGGAGCGTGACAGAGAGACGGACCAACCAAGCAAGCAACAACTGTGTGTTAGTGTGTAGTGGTATAGTTTGCTTTTGCGCCAAAAATCAGTTTATTTGCTTTCACAGAAAATCCTGTTATTTGAATTCTTTAATAAGTAAATAAATCCTTTAATCCGATTAAAAGAGGCGAGCTAAAATTGTAAAATTGTAAATTCGGCGCCCTTTATGGAACAGCTTGGGTATAAGCGTTCATAACTAGTGACCTTGTTAAGATGGACAGATTATCTGTAGTATTGATACCAATTGAGCTAGACTTCCATACCTAGACAAAAATAAATTTATAAGCGTAGATTATAGATGGTTGATTTTAGATTGTCTGCAATATTTATACTTTTTCAGCTAAATTAATAATCCTTCATATCAAACATAGTTACCAGAGTAGTATATCGTTAATATCTATGAAGCTATTCTACGAGTATTAATCATGAACAAAATTTAAATCTAAATGCGCACTTAGTCTGTGATACCTCTCAGCAGAACAACGTATTAAGCTCCAGTTATAATTATTGAAATCCACTTCTGTAATAATTATATACACGGCCCGAACTATTAGTAAACTAAAGATGGAGACAGGTTACGAGAAACTTGATCATGCGAAAACAAGCATTTAGTTACCATAAGAATGCTGCACTTACACGATGCCCTCTGCATATTTGATATCTTTGGAAAACAGTACCCATAAAGTGTCCATCTGCGAGTGAAGCTTCAGAAAACAGGCATAACCTTTTACACTCTAGCGTAAGTCACTCACGCGTACGTAAATATAACTTCCACATTACTTTCACAGGTTAAAATTCACATTCTCTTGTCTCTTGAAGTTTATGTTCCAGTTAGCCCAATCATGTTTTTTATTCATTTCAACACTCAAACACCGCGCAAAAAAGTTGGTTTACAGCGAAAAATTAATTCAAGGTGTTAAGGGTTAATAGAATCTCTGGGTGTCGGTCTGGCTCGAAGTCGGGTTCGAAAACTGCGATCACAACATACCAAAACAGATCTGAGACACACCCCATGTGCGGACCTGAGACACGCATCATGTGCAGACCTGAGACACGGACCATGTGCAGACCTGAGACACGGACCATGTGCAGACCTGAGACACACACCATGTGCAGACCTGAGACCAGATTTGCTGTGGTTTGCTCTTTGCAAGCACACACAACACAGAGTGTGGCAGAATGATCTGTCTCACTTGGGGGCGCAGTGAAAGCAAAATAAAATAAAATTGAACAAAAATATTTGATTTTACAATCGTGTATACACTACCATGAAAACGCACTCTGCGGAAGATTGCGAAAGCTTTGGCAGTAAAATGTGAATTCCAGCTGAACCTTTTAATTTCTATTCATGATGAATCCTGACCGACCCCTCTTTCTCCCCACAAATTGTAAATATATTGCGATTTTAATTTATTTCGTTTCTAGTTAAATAATACTTGTGTTCATTTTTTACTTCAAACTATTTAACTTTAAACCAACAAATGACTTTGATCAGTTTATCCAACGCTGGATGATACTCCACTTCTTTCAGTCGTGCGTGAGTGCTTATTACAAAGAAAATTTTGATATGTGATCATCTAGAATTCTAGATAGCTTAGTTTTCGAGACCGAGGGCATACTGACCACGGTCGTAATTTTCTTCATAATTATTCGAATGAATGGAGTTTTTTTAAAGATTCATACTGTATCAATATGACTAATGGATCAAATTTTGAGACACTCTGCTCATTTATACTTTAAGAAATCGTTACTCGGTTTTTCCGAGGTTTTGAGTGCAGTTTATTACCTATGCGGACTGCACATGTCTATCAAATTTATTTAGAACATAAAGGGGCCATAATAAGCTTCAAATTTATGAAAGTTATTCTTCAAAATGGTTTTAAGTCAAGAATTCGAAGACATGATGTACTACAAGTGACCCTGTTTCGACGTTCCGCCAAATTCGGAAAATACGTTAGACAATATTATGTCTTTAAGCTTTATCGTTTAGCATAAAATTGATCAACACCTCAAAAAAATGTTTATTATCATCTTCTGATTGCTTCTGTGATGGTCATTTTCGAATAAGAAATGATTTTCAAATAAGTCATAATTTAATTCCGTTCTTTTCAAGGCATTAGAGAGGAATCAAATCTCTCATGAAATGATAATTATATTTAATCCCCTAACTATACCCGATGGTCATCAAAATTGCTTTACAAAATTCATTCTTTGTTGGTGCTACGAATTTTACCCAAAATGATATGCACCCCCAACCCAGCAGTGCTGACGAGCGCACGTGTTAGGTGCCGCGTGTAAAGATATCAGCGAAGTTCAGGCTACTTATTTTCTAACATCCACGGTAAAATGCAATAGGATAGACCCGATGAAAGTTGCTAGGGATCAGAGTAAGAGTTTAAATATAGGAGAGGACCGTAACTCACGAGTCCTTAATTCACAAATTTCAATTGAGATTTTTTGAAACCTTAGATGGTAATTCAAGCATTTGTTTCCTGCACCTTCATTCACAGTTTCAAACTGAACCAGTTTGTTTTTAACTTGAAACAGAGTATTCGTAAATTACTCGTAGTGCATTTTACTTTAATACCAAATTGAACTGAACTTATAAAAAATGAGCTCCTCTTCACTTACTACCTTTTTTGCATTGCTCCTAGCAGCCTAGATAATATTTATTACGTTATTACGTTTAACACGGCATAAAGCATTATACAATCAGTCAAATTCATCTTATAGATATGTACAGAGAATAGTTGCTTCAAGACGCTTAGGACTCATAAAAAGACTAATGGCAGTCGGCGATGGCAGCACACGTACTAAATGGACATCTATGATGCCAATTATTTGACCCGTTTGGTTCTGGATTTTCGAATAGCAATACAAACGACGGGGCTGTTGTCAACTTCAGAGCTTCCAGATGTGTTTTGGAAATCATTAAAATGTGCATTAATCATCCGAATTCTGTACAGCTTAAATATTTTGTGAAGATGGTATTTTCTAATATACCGTTTAAGTTTCTTCTTTTTTCCGTGCCTTGTTGACTGTCCAGAAGTTAAATTTTGATTGAAGAATAAGTACTGCCTGAGCCTTTCCTTCCTCATCCTGTAGAGTCGACGCAGTGTTCTACGGAGCTTATTTTTAAAATACCAGTTCAAAACAGGTTCATTCTGAGAGGTACCTATCGGAAACTTCGGATTTAAAATTCTCTTCAGCATTCTGTATAGCTTCAACCGTCTCCGATAGCTTTTCTTGCTGTATTTCATATGATTGTTGAGACTTGCAGTAGAACGCAAGGAAGAAAGCAAACGCCTTCTTAGTCTTTTGATATCAGAGCAAAACGGGAGCATCATGAAGGAGTCGATGACAGCTTCTTTATTTTTAAACGCTTTGATGAATCTAATGTAATTCCTCCTGCTTTTACCGTGACTCACGAGGCGCCTGCGTTCCGCGCTCCATCGCAACGGATAGGATGTTGTTGGTTGCAATCCCAATGGCAGGTTTTGCGATCGCTTTCGCAGAACTTGAGGAGGAGGAAGAGGTCCTTCATCTATTTTCGTTGCCGACTCAGGTATTCCAATGGTCTCAGGAGCTAATGGCTGTTCACTTTCTCTGTTTGCGTGGTGTATATTTTGTTTTGCTCGGTGATGGCTGTTTGTGGCCGATGTGTGAACTGGGGGGAACAAGACATCGTTCTCCGTTGACTGGCCACGCCTAGGAGAGTGTATCACAGGTGACCGCGCTCGAGATACGTGTTTCCTTCTAAATAAATTTCCAGTTCTATGCCCTCGTCCTACCTCAGTGTAGTTGAAAGCTCTCGGGGGAAATCTTCTGTTTCCGTGTCTACCCTTGTCTGCTCTCCAAGATGCTTGAACTAATTTGAGAGGTGAGGGCATGTTTTCAGATGTTGTTGTAGGATTGTCAGTTGTTGAAGATTTAATTTGATTTTGATATAGATGATAAGTTGTTGCTTGAACTTGTGGAACTCTCGGAAAAGCCATAGAAATTGTTGGTCTTGTTTTTCTAGTTGGAGAGGGTGTGGTAGGCTGAATATATTTGGCAAATAAATTGGTTGTCTGAGCACTGGAAAATTCGGCATCGTTTATTTTTGAATAGGATTGACTCCAAGTCTTTGCATGAGCTACTTTGGAAGCATTTAAGAGAAGAGCTTCTTGTGAAACTGAAGAAG
Source organism: Orchestia grillus (assembly GCA_014899125.1). Taxonomy (NCBI): domain Eukaryota; kingdom Metazoa; phylum Arthropoda; class Malacostraca; order Amphipoda; family Talitridae; genus Orchestia; species Orchestia grillus. The sequence continues at coordinate 12,948 of VOMN01074809.1, forward strand.
TTGACGAAGGTGCCTGAGAATCTAAATAAGATGTTATATCAGGATCCAAATCGCTTCTCACATTTACTTTTGGAACTTGAGAAAAATTATTTGGTAAAGTCGTTAAAGATCCATAATCATTTTTTCGGGAACGCTCCTGAGGATCTGTTGTAGGTGTAGGGATAACAAGGAGAGCCACTTCTGCAGTTGGAGACGAGGTGCGTTGAACAACTTCAGACCTTTCCTCAATTTCTTGCTCTTGATTTATGCCTTTCCTACAGGATGAAAGAAAAGAGTCATTTCAGTTAGCATTCACGTGTAAATAAATAAAATTACTCATCAGAGAAACGAACATTAAATTTGTGATAATAAAAGTTACACTTAAGTGTATAAAGAAAAATTACATTTTCATGTGGTTCTATTTATAAGCGCCCAATGCAAAATTGAACGAAAATAAGAAAATCGCGAGTATTAGCGCTGCAACAGAGATAAAGGGTTATTCGTGCGGGATCGACTGAAAAAGAAAAAAGAAATAAGTTTTTCAAATACTATTGTGCGATTTCATAGAGCTCACACATTGGTCTTTCAGTCTCGCCATAAAAATATTCTACTTTTAATTCAGCCCCTCCAAGGAACACCCTCAATAGGCCCTGACAGGCCCATTTGGAGCACGGCGGCTGGCTCGCCCCTGGTTAAGGTCAGGTAGCTCAAGAAACATTCATAAAAGTCAAACAAACATTCAACATGGAAAGAGAAATGAGAAAAATACCAAGACGAAAAATTTAAATAACGTTTTCATCAAAGCTGGCACAATCATCAGAAGTGTATACGTATGAGATTAAGGAGTATTTAATTCTGCCAAATACCGGATGCTTGAGAATGCATAACAGACAAATACTGAAGTGTAGGAAAATTATTTTCAGCTACATCATTGCTAACTCTATTCGATTTCTGGGGTTTTTGTACGTAACCAATTATTGATTTTTAAATGCATAAATAGGCCAGAGATGTTAAACACTATAAAACTATTTGGGGTGCACTAGATCGGAATAATCAAATAGATGAATGTCTTCAACGATTCGACTTACCCGTGGTCATCAAAATACGACATTTGGTCTAAATTCAAGACTTTGCGGCTGGACTTTTGGGAGTCCATCTCTTGGTCGTGTGTTGAGGGCTTGATTGAAGCAGATATGCTTATTATTTCGTTATTTTTATTCCGATCCAGCGAAGCCGGATCAGTAATCGAGGAAGTTTTGTTTTCTTCGCTAGACGACACTGAAGTATTGTCAGCAGAGTAGTCAGCGCTGCTTTGCAATGCATTGCGAACCGGTAAATTGCTCCAGTATTCGAGAAAATCGAGCTTTTCTTCACTGGAGGTGGCATTTTCCCATGAATTTTGACTTTGGTCAATTTTATCAACCATTTGCTCGAGTGGAACAGAGTATTCAGTGCACCCAATGTCGAAACACTCGGAAGAGAGAGTGTTAGCGAAAGTGGCGTTAGACTGGGTTTCATTTATTCTTTCTACAATGGGTGAGCGAGTCACCCCAGCCTGATTAGCATTATAGCTTGAATTACGGGTTTTGGGACTTGATGAAATAAGATTGAGAGGCCAACGTTTCCTATATTTCCTTTCATTTAGAGCTACTGCCGACCTGTTGATGGAGTTGATGTTGTCGGACTCGAACGGAAATGGAACAAGCTTCCGATTGACTTCTGTGCTGTGGTTTGGCGAAGAATGTTCAACTATTCCGAAAGTAACGTCATTGAAATGGGATGGAAGAAAAAGATTGGATTCGTTCTGCAAGGCATTCTTTTTCAACTTGTATGAAAAATTTGAAGAATGACTAGAATTAACTTTGAGAGAAGACGAAGCGATTCTCAATTGATCGCTGAAATTTGATCTACTGGACGGATACCGATTTGATATTGTTTGGTTTGAGGCCATTTTGTCTCCAACCCCCCATAATGGTTTCCTAGTTGACCATATTCGCCTGTTCCGACTGTTAGTTGAAGAGGAAGTCAGCCTTGGGTAATTTCTAAACCGTTTAACGGACCGAAGCGCATTACCGCGGCGTGCAGAGAGCGACGCAGAGGAAACTGACGCCGTCGTTGGATCAGGTGCAGGCAAAGGCGGCGTGGCGGTCTGATCTTTCCTCATGTAATGACTTCGATTAGTCTCTGGCAGAAAATCCTCAAGCAAAACGTACTCTGCCTCTTCACTCACCGTGGCGTTGTGAACATCTTTCAGCACAGGAGAATTTTTCTCTGAATTTTCTTCTTCGCCGATCTCGTTTTCTCTTACGCTTATATCATTTTCAGTCTTAGTAGCATTGGCAGATGTTTCTTTCAATTCAAGTGTTATTGATGTTTCGTTTTTGTCCGCACCATTAAGAGCTTCAGGACCCATGGAACCTATTTTATCCTCTTCTATGTTTGTCTCCAGCATAACCGTCTGCTTTGTCGCATTGCTATCCTTGCCGAGTTGATTTTCTGAATCACCATTGGCGTCGTACGTCAAAATCGTAGATGAAGTGTTCTTCACTTCTGGTGGTTTATCTGAAAGAATAAATACAATAAAAAATTCCAAATCAGCTGATCGAAGTAAAATTGTCAGTTTTGGAGATATGCATTTGAAGAGTCAATCCACAGTAACAGGAATTTAATGGACATATTTGATAAAATAACCCTGCTAATTTTGAGTTTGAAAAAGCTTCAAATGGATGATAGCATATACGTAGAATTCGACTGACTCTGAAAGCAAGGCACAATTTCAACTGCCTGAATAATTCAACTTACGCAAGTTGGATTTTGCACCGCAAAGTAGAGCATAGACACCCACACATCGTTGTCTTTCTACGTGAACATTTCTCTCAACAATTTTTTTAGGTAATTTTGCCTTCGTATATAATACGTGAGTATTTCAAGTAGCTTTAAGGTAAAGAATTTTCATTTTATTCCTTTAAATTCATTTGTTTTATAGCGGAGAATTAGCAAACTTGCGCTAAAAATTCGATTGCATATAAAGTATTTGTGGGGATTGTTTGTAGTAAAGTCTGAATTTAGATAGACGCTTCAGAGAGCAATTTGACCCGCAAAAGATTACTGTGACAAAACAAATGCATTCAATCGATCACAGCATTCAATTGCAAGCCGTGACAAGTCCCGAATTTGTGACACTCATTCGCGCATGCACTTTACTATTTTTGAAACTAGAATTAAAAAATAAATTTTGAATGAAACAAAAATGACGAACATCCCTCGAGAATGAACATGAGCACAAACGCTAAGTTTGAGCTCACCACAGAGCTTGCAGGTGGAGGGGCAGTGTTGCCTCATGTAGGGGGCGTTGCCGCTACACTCGCCAGCCTCGGCCCAGGCGCCGCACTGGGGGTTCAGGTCCTCACATGCTGCTGCACGCCAAGAAATGAACAAAAAATTGGAAGCGCCGAAATAAATGAAAATCTATGCGCGTGTTTTGTATGAAATTATTAGGAGTTTCAATGAGAAATCGAAGAGAAAATTAAACAATTCACCAGTTTCATAGCCTACGAAAAGTACATTGTACATAAGATTGTATTGAGTTAGAGTGCAAATGAATTTATATAAATTCATTTTGAAATGAAACATCGGCTAGAAAAGACAAACAGTGTAGTATTGAAGTCTCGTATGGACAAACATGCAGGGAAATAAAAATTATCGAGTGCATAATCCTTGAATAAATAATTTTAATTCCCTAGTTGGATTTAAACGGCAGAGGGAAATGGCCTTATTCAACAGCTCGCGGATATGCAAAGGCACACCATGCACGCAAAGCGGCGGCACCCCAGTGTGGCCAGGGCGTGAAGGCCCCGAACATCGCCAAGGTTCCCAAGGTTGCCAAGGATGCAACGCGATTGGAACATGCACGTATATTGTGAAGTACAATGTACAAATAACATTATTGATCTTTGAGGAAGAGCAGCTACCTTATGAAGAATAATATAAAATACACACGAAAAAGGTATATAAGCAACATATGATTGTTACACGTCACTGGTTCGTCAATGAACGCAACGACTTTTAGGCCCCGCTAGTGAGTGGGTCAGTGAGCGACTGCTGTGCGATATGTACACTTGTAACTGGTTGATTATGTGTGTGGCATACTGCAGTATGGTAATACATATATGATTCATTTCATTTTCATTTTCTTGGAACCGGCATATGAAATCAGAGCAGGGAGGAAAAATGCCAGTTTCATAGTTCGGAAACTTTTTTTTGTACTCAGACCAGTATTGCAGTGAATTTGCTCTAAATTAGATCCAGTTTTGCATGGTATTAATTTTGTGTTAATAAATTTTACATGGTATTAGTTACTCTAAGGAAGAAAAATAAAACAGTACATTGTCTCACATTTTTTGTGTAATTTAGGAAATTTATTTGTATGTAGTGGAGATCAACTTGGTAAATTGAGACAACTAGAAAATAACAAAATCTGAAGAATGATTTTTGAGAACTTACAAAGCGATTTAATTAATCGAAATTCTGCAAACGGATCCTTTTTCATTTCTCGCCTGCAGGCAGTTTGTGGAAGGCAAACTGGAGCAGTAGCGCTTGAGTCCACACTCACAGATCGAGTAACAGTTTCGGTGTATATGAAACTTGTAAACGTGAAAACTTAAGAAGAAGATACGAGCATTAGTTTCTGCTTTATCTAACAGAACTCATCTTCAGGGCAATCTCCCATTTTAACATTTTTCTAAGCATGAATAGAAGGGATGGGATAGTAGAAAATTTACATGAGTATGAAAAACAAGACACTGATTTTTCTATTGCAACGTCCAGAAAAAACCTTACTCGTGATATGTCTTAAAATTCTCACATGCTTTTTTCATATTGAAAGAGATAAATTTTTGCTTCCCAAGATCCACGGTCAATGATGAGCGCCTGTTTCTCAAGCTTAAAAGCAAGACTACTTCCAGCTCGCTCCAGTCTTGCTATTTGCGAGCCAATATTCTGGAGCTCGCCTGCATCGAGACAGCGGAAATGAGCAGGTCAAAACTCATCTCCCAATCTCGTGTGATTAAGCGAGCCAGAAAAGTCATTTGGCTAGGAATTTTTTCACTGCGGCTGCCGGAAGTGCACAGGATATGAATGGCATTTGTTTATAAACGCGCTAAGCTTTGCACGTCGTGCTACAGTTCGTTGGGTGATCATCTTCTGCCACTTTGGATAAAATACGGTACCGACGCAAAAAATTTTAAACTTTGAACAAGAGGCCAGTTTTTAATTCACAATATATGTAGCAACAAGGTTCAGAATTAAATATCATTCATAATCATTGTTATTCGTAGAGCTTTTACCGTTAGCCTAGGTTACTGAAGGAATGAAAATGAATGAAAACGTTGAAATTTTTGCTGATTAAAGATTTTGTTACTCTTCAGATAAGGAGAGACAAGTGACAAAACATCAGCCATTAATGTTGAAGTTAATTGGAGCCATTAAGGAAGATACAAATTCTAAATTTGGCCTGGGAATTTCAGCACTGTGAAAGGATGGAAGTACAGAATTTCGTTAAAAATAACAGTAACTGTGAACACAGCTGCGGTGAGTTATTCACAGTCGCTGGGGATGCTTGTGGCTAGCTTTAGCCTGTCAACGGCCTCTGTCAACATATGAAGACACTGTGGATGTTGCATTAACACGGTCACTGTCGATTACTCAGACCGTGTGAATACACTACCAGCTACCTGGGCAGCGACCGTTATCGGGTTAACCTGTTAACGGTCACCCCCCATGTGGTGGCTGGTGTTGCATTCACACGGTATGTGTGATCGACAGCGACCGTTTGAAAGCAACAACCACGTGAACATCATATGATGTCAATACCCGTTAACAGGTTAAGTCGTACAGGGAGCGAGCACTTCACTTACGACAGTGACTTCCCTTTTGACTTCACTTACGACAGTGACTTCACTTTTGACTTCACTTACGACAGTGGCCGCAGGCAGCGCTGCAGTGCACGGCCATCCAGCGCTCGTTGTCCTCGCACTGCCCGTGCTGGGCCCAGAACTCGCAGTCCAGGTGCCGGTCACCGCACGTCCTCGTCGCGTCTGCAGCAAAAGCCACAGCGGCTTGTGAAAACATCAAGTGTTTTTTTCTTTTTTTGTTTTTTATGATTGGGATTGATTAGTTTGGATCGGATATGGATTTTTTAAGGTTTTTCAATGGATTTCCTGAGATGACGGCCTTTTTCAGTAGAAAGACCCATCGGGGGGTCACATGTCAAGAAACATACGAAGATTTGCCATTTTTTAAATAATTTTTTGGCTAAAGTAGCAGCTTTGCTTATTACTTGCTCGGATTGCTTCAAGTCTGAGACAGTTGATGAGATAATGTTCAGCTGTGCGAGGGTCATGCTAGCGAGCGTCTGACGCTTCATAAGTCTGCCAGTAAGCACGTACCTTCACACTTAAGCGTCATAAGTCTGCCAGTGCAAACGTACTTCCTTAACAAAGTATCATCAGTCTGTTAGTACTCACGTACCTGCATAATAAGGTACCATAACTCTGCCAGTACGTACGTATCTTCACACTTAGGCGTCATAAGCTTGCTAGTACGCACGTACCTCCATATTTGCGTTATCATATGTCTGCCAGCTCATATGTACTTCTATAATAAGGGGTAATAAGTCTGTGAATACTCACGCACCTTCAAATAAACGATAGCGGAACCTGTTGTGCGTTGTGTCAAAAGCAGTCCGGGCTTAGTGTTCATTTTAGGTCTTGCTGCATTTTTGAGAAAAAAATTACTGGCTCAGGTACTCTTTTCTACCAAAAGTGTACATTGTGAAGTGCTAGTGGTACATTCTTGAATATTCTTTATAGTTTCCAGAAAAAATTGCAGAGAGGGCTTAAATCAGAACTAGGTCCGAGGTACAGCAAGTTCCTCTACTCAATTATGTATTAGGAAACAAGATTAATAATTGTTCCATAATATTGAATCATTTTCTCAGTTATGTTCTTAAAGAACTGAAGGAACATAGTAAGGAATCGATATTTAATATGTAATTTATTAGTGAGAGTTATCGGATGCAAGTATACGTGTTCGCTGTAACTTCCGCATTATACTCTTTGACAGAATGTGACCACTTGTTGAAATGAGAAACCGAATACACCCTTTACTGCACAAATTATCGTAAGGAATTTTACCATCTCAATCAAAACTTTCATCCCGTTATGCAAATCAAAAAATTCACTCACAATTAAGTGACCTACTGCCTGCAAGACAACAAGACCCGTGTTATTGACTTATGGGTCCGTGGAACATAGCTCACTGCAGGTGAGGCAAGAGGCGGAGCAGTGTAGGGACATCCACTTCCAGTTACGAGCGCACTCGCCGTCCAGCTTCCAGTACTGACACTCTTCTTCCTCGTCCTCACACTCGTCTGCAACGAAAAGATGATCCGCAGATTTCTAAATACGGTTAATTTAAAACCTGATTTTTGACCGACGAGACCATACGATAATATTTGTGAGATAAATTTGCGGTGTACCTATATTGAAACGATACTCTGAATGTTTTTATTGCTCATCGAGCAAGAAACTAGTTGAAGATAAAGGAAAAAATTGGGATGCTGTTTTGGTGCAACTGAGCATAAACGTAAACTGATGATACATAAATTGGTTGTGAAGGTGAGAAACTAAGATAAAGTGCGCTTTTTAAAGTGGAGGATGTACCCCTGTTGTAGAATTTTGTTTCCAGATCTTCACTTGAAATAAGTAAGAAATTTCCATTGTCTTCGTTCCTTCGAAGTAGCAGCCATCGAACTCATCCCCAGAGGCGCATAACCGTCACGGCGGTACGGTGAGCTATGTAAGCAATTCAATTGAATTCGCGGAAGAAAAAGTGATGCATAAAATGTAAGAGAGATTAAGCCGTCCTGAGTTTATTTGGATGCGTTGTGAGGAAGAGCGACAGATGAAGTATACGCAAAGAATTATATGAGCTATCAGCAAGAATATTCACTGAAGCAAAAATATACTTGATTCGACAATCTAGATAGGGTAAAAAAAGGCATGTTTAGAATTTTATAAAGCTAATGACTTCATACAAATATTTTAAAAATTAACAACTTCAAGTCACGGACTAATTTTTTCTCACTGATCGTTCGTGTGAATATGCATTTCTGATATCAATTAAATCAGTCAGCGGGGTATTCATTGCTCAACTTTATAGTCACATGACACATCGATTTGAAACGGCTTACAACTAATCTGGATTGAGATAAAGGAAAAATATATTCAAAATCAGACAATCGGTTGATGAGTTGTTTTCTGTCCACACTGGGACAGGCTGGAATTCTTTTCGCGTTTTTCTACCCCTATAAAAAGAAACAAGAAAATCGTGGGATAGGAATTATGGATTTCCAGTTCGCTGCATTGGCTTTCCTGTGGAGAGTTAGGCTTAAGTCTACCCTGTATAACTTTATTTGCCAATTCTTCTTTAATTAATTAGTATTGATATTGAGTCCAAATATGTAATCAGTGCTATCACAATGACAGTGGGTCAATCCCAAAGTGATCCAATCACCACCGCTCTACATAACTCGGCAAAGGAAACTTTAATGCAATTTCCTTTCTCGCTATCAATTACATAACAAATACTGGAGCGTGAGGTGTGTTCCAGCGCCGCCCTGCAGAGTGACGGCGATGGAGGAGTTTGCAGAGATGAACTGGTGAGGTACAACGTCTCCAGTGGTGTAGGACCGCGTCGTGTTAGAGTGGTACTCTCCTGATCCACCTTCATCCACTGCTAACATGGCGCTGCTTCCGCTCAGGAGGACTTTTTGCACCACCAGCTTCACGTGATCGCCCGTGGTGCTCTGGTATAATACGTAATAATATTGTGACGTCATGGAGTTGTAAAGGGGAGAACACTTGTAATAGATAAAGGAAGATTAAATTTTTTCATCGGGCAGAAAAAATTGGTGTTTGATCTATGGGTAAAAAATCAAAATTACGGTCATATCGGTGAAAGAAAAGTAGACCATTTTGTTTGGATTGTTTTTTAGTTTTTCAATAAAAGAATAAGTGAAAAACAATACCACATCACGTGGCAAAAGTATGGCTCTTTCTCACATTGCAATAATTACTAATATTTTTGATAGCTTTTACTACTTTAGCATTGTATGAATTGAGTGAATCTTTTTCTGTGTTAAACTCGCTCTAGCTCAATAGTTTATTTGACTGTAAGTAGCGGTAAGGTTCCTCGTGATGGACTGATCAGAGCACCATCCATCTATCAAACTATCGTAAGACGATAGAGATCTAATGTCTCAGCATTGAGGAGATCGAGCCTTACCTGTAAACTATACCCAATGGCCACGCCAATATTCACATCTAAAAAGCTTCCCTCAAGTTTATGTATACCTTACAATTCGAAGTCTCAATGGAAATCACACCAAAAACCTCATCAGAAATCAAAGCTATGGTCGCCCAGAGACCATAGCTTTAAACGTCATTTCCTTTTCTTAATTTAAAATCCCATCTTGAACTTGTTTAAATTATTTTAATAAAATTTCACCTATTGATCACACTTAGAAACGTTACTTTGTGACCACACCTCGAAATATACATACCCTGGAGACTACATCTAGAATCACTATGGGACGATGAATAGACATTACACCTGAAGACTACGCTTGGAAAAATCGCCTCATATGAAAGCATACTCCTTGAAGATCAACACAAAAGATTCAGTGACTGTATCCGGCAATATTTCCTGTAGAATACATCAGAAATAATATCTAATGACTTACACGTACGCAATATTTCCTTTAACCAGAACCAGAAACAAGGCCGAGGGGCTATACACAGCAATATCAAACAGTGACAACAATTGGAGATCTTCCCTTGTATCCATACCTGGCAATTTCAATGTCAGATAATACCTATAGGCCACAGCCAAAGACAACATCACGAGACTTCATCTAAAGACCTTGTCCGTAAGCCTCACCTGGAAGCGGTACTCGCACATAGTTTTCCTTGCACGGACAACGTTGGTAGCCAGCACCTCCACTGCTCCTGCACGGTCATTGGTGCCGCCTAGTCGGATGACCTGGGGGGAAAAAAGAGTCAGTTTCTAAAATAAGTTCTCGTTGAAATGGGAATAATTTAATAGGCGTTGAAATTCAATATCAGCCTTGCCCCTATTACCGTGAGGAATTTTTTTTAGAGGAGTGTACATAAATAAATTATGGTTTTTAATACTTTTTAAAGTTACTTAGTGAATACATCAAAGAAAGTACAAATTCTTTGTGCACTAACACTACCAAAAAGTTTGTCGGACCCTGGAGCAATGTGAATGTAGCGAAAACAATCAAGCTTATTTGCTCATTGGGACACTTTTGACATTGATTACAGCTCTCATTAATTAGACATAAAGTATGGAAGATTTTGTAAACATTCTAAAGCAACATACGCTCAAAGTACGAGCAAACGCAAGATCTACCAACAAGGAAGGAGAAGGTGTTGAGGCTCGCATTCCCCTCTCCAGTCGGTCCCACAAATTTTCGATGAGACTCAAATGAAGACAGTGTTTAGACCATTTCGTATGAGAAAATGATCCCTGAACCAATCTTGTATTACATTAGACCGGTGTATCCGAGCGTTGTCGTCCGGAAAAATATCGGAACTACAAGAAAAATAGAAATCCATAGACTGATGTACTTTGGCACGGAGGATGTTCAATTATCCTGAGATTTTATTTTGTTGCTGCACAAGGCTTCTAAAGCTAATCCCGATCATATGAAGTACCCCAAAATCATAACACTGCCCCCGGAAGCCTGTACCGTCGCAGTAATACATGAAGGGTCTAAAAATTCATGGACTACCCATCACACTCTAACTCTGCTATCTTTCTGGGACGAGAAGAACCTTGATTCATCTGATATAAGACGTCTTCCTATAGCTCTAAGCCCAATGTTTTTGGTCTTTTTGAAATTAGAACCGTTTCGTTCGATTAGCTTTACTGACCAATGGTTTCCTGATAGCGGTGTTACTCCTTGAAGCCATTTCCTTCAGTTCTCGACCCATAAGGCGAGCAGAAAGTTTCTTAGGACTTTAGTTGAACATGCTGGTTAACTACGCAACACTTTTTCGCCGGGTCGCTTTCACCTATCGCGTGGAAGAACGCTTGTGATGAGTATTCAAAATTTCAGCTTTATCGCTGTTTACTCTGAATGGCTGCAGTTGACCATATTTTTTCTGAACAGTTGTTTTTTGCTCAGTTCCACGTTTTACGACTATCATTTGAGACACTTCTCCCGAAGATTTCACATCCCGGCTCAAACCGATAATTTGTCCTTTATCGAAGACAGAATTTTTTTTAGTGTATTTTTTCACCTGGATTATCCATGTTTATTGTCCAGGAGAAACCAAGTGCAGTACTGACTAACAGTGACGCTGAAGGACACTATTGTTACCATACTCTTTTTCTTTAAATTTACAATGGTGAAACATGCTACAAATTGTTGAAATTACTTGTACATTTTACAAGCGTGCGATAGAATTTTTGGACGGGTAGTGTATATCAAGAGAAGACTTTATGAAACACCAATATTATTTGATGCCCTGACCAAACTAATATTGTAAAATTCAAAACTGTTTTCAATTAATTTTTTTTTTAAATTCAAAGAATATGTCACGGAGCAGGGTGAAAATTTTCAAATATTTGTGATCACGATTTAAGAATTATATTACCTGATGACACGGTGTAGGGATTGCCTTGATGGTGAGGAGTGTAGCAGTTGATCCAGACATCGTATGAACAGATCCAGAATTCGGCAACACTGCGACAGGGTCATCGTCCTTAGTCGAGCTACAATATCTGCAAATTATCATATTTTTAAAATTTTATTTCTTGATTTAATGTAAATTTCCAACGCTTATGAACTTCTTTTGAACTGCCAACATCTAAAAAGATAACTTCCACATTGTATTAGTTCCATCTGTACCAGGTTTGATTAATTCTTCCTATTGAAAAGTATTTTTGCTTGATCGAAATTTTCTGAAGTGCTCTTTAACCGTGGATTTTTCGATATAGAACCTCTGAGGTTTTGCGCGGTGATATTTTAATCATCTTAATAAGCTAAGGATGATAAGTAGGAGGAAAATTCATTGTCATGGGAATACTCCTTTTCTTAAATCACAAAACATCATTGAGAGCTTGAATCTACGTGTTGAAAGTACGGTTATATTTTGGCAACAGAAGTACTCTCAATGAGAGCCATCGAGAAGCAAAGACCAGAAATGCAATGCAAAACTTTATGGTGACGAAAAATTAAACGTGCTTTCACTGAATTCCCACCTCACTGTCGAAGCTTCACTCGCACATGGCGATAGAAGTGCTCGCATTGTCAGTGGCAATTTTTGGTGAGATTAGTTCTCGTCTACTTCCCTGAGCCAACAATGTCGCTAAGCTCGTCAGAGTTGTACAGGAGTCGGACTAGCAATACAGAGAATGGTAAAATTGTCGAAACGAGATGATCGAGAATCCGCCCCCTGTTAATGACGTCTTTCTCACTAAACGGCTTCTCTCATTCAGAAGGAAAAAAAAATGCCGGAGTGCATGATTTACGAAAACATTTAAAGGTATTGTAGAAGAGAACAATTTCCTGCAACGCCAAACATTGAAGTCCAATTGGAGATCAATACTCTACCTCGTAACTAATTTTTTTCTGATTCACCACTCCCTTCAACATATGTACAAATCTGAAAGTAGGTCCTGTAGCATAACTGTGTTTGTTGCGTTATAAGTGTTTGATTTCAAAATTAGTTTCATGTGACAAAATATACGAGTCAATATCCATGCTTTTGGTTTCAGTCTGAATGACGGAAAATGTATCAATTTTGGGAAAGGATGGGATTTAATTTTCGTTGTCGGACGGAGCAGAACTTGGGTAGCAACTCAAGAATGGACCACTCGATTCGTTCCTGTTGCCGTACTCCATTCTCTTCTATTTTGCTTCTCATAACTGCACAAGGATCGAGAGCGAAGCGCAAATCAGTTTAGAGCTACACACAAGCCACCTAACCTGGTGCAGGTGCCGTCGGGGAGGCACACCTCCAGGGGACACTGTCCTTTTTCCTCCGAGCTCCTCCCAGGTTGTTGCAAGTAGACTTCCAGCTTCGCAGGGTCGGACTGCGGGGTGCGTAAAGAAAGCAAAAAAAAAAAACATTATCCTTGTAAATTTGACACAACGATGTATTGATTATGCAAATCTTTTCAATTCATGACTGGTGGCAGTGACGGTTACTCCTGGTGGAGAATGTAAGGTTTAATATTCCTTCCAATGGGTAGTGAACGTTGACGTCAAAGCTCGTCATTGAGCAAAATAGTCATCCACACGAAAACCACCCCGTATTAATATAATATAATTTTTTCGTCAGGAGCATGTTTATTTCCCTGTCATCTATTCATTGGGACTCCTCTCTTCTCCAAACTCTCGCTGATAATTTTTTCCGACGCTCTTTAATAATTTTCGAAGCGGCTGTGTTGGTTTTCCTTTTTATTTCCGCTGTTTTGTCTTACTTGTTTCGATTACCTTGAGTACCATAACTATTTTGAATTTGTGTGTTCGTTAGTTTGCTCTAGCTCAATGAGAAAAAAGCAAAGCCTGTAAGAATATCTTGGTAGTCATCGTCGACATCAGAAAGCTTACGAGTATACCTTCAATAAAAATGTTATTGTTCAAAATAAACAATAATTATTTCCACTATATTTATTTTTAATGTCTCTGCGTACGTTCTCTAGTACAAATTGGTTCACGAATGTCCCGGCTCAAAATTTGAGGTTCACTAGCCCTCTATGACAACTCATTTACTCTACATTCCCACAAAATGTGGAGTTCTTAAACTACAGACATATACAATTTCCATTGAATATTTCTGAACCAGAAAGTCAAGGTATCTCGTAAACGTATGAACAAAATTTATGAAAACTAGGATAAATTAAAATCTTCAAACGGCGAAATATTTTAGCAAAATCTCAAGCAAATGTAATTTTATGATACATGAAATTTCCAGAAAATTTGTTGTTTTTCAATTCCAATTTGTATACGATTTCCAAATTTGCACAAGTGTCCTAAACGAAAAACTGTCACCTCAATAACGCTTACCAATTTCCTATTTATCGCAAATAGCGAGTACCTACATAAGTAGGAGTGGTAGTAGAGATACCAGCGCATTAGTAGCTCAGATTATCTCACACCGACGGAGTAGGGACCATTGAGTATAATGTCAGTAGAACGGGAAATCTATACACGAGGTGTGTTCCCACACAAAATCCTCTGCGCAAGCAAACATGTTAAGAAGGAAGAGGAAGAAAAGATAAAGAATAATGAGCGAAGAAGACCTGAAAATGGAAAGAAGCAAAGGGGACACTAACGATACAAGTTCCCTAGGCCTAGTGAACGCTGAAGTAACCTAACATTGTCCCTCTTGGGAATGCTAGTCTGCCTCGCGTAGCATAGAGAAACCTAACTAATCTAACCCTATTGCCAATGGCCTATCTTATGCCCCTTGAGGGAAGTACCTACATAAGCTCATCGGACATGAAATTCGTCACCTTTTACTAATGTCGTATGCCCACGAGTACGAATAATGGCGGAATTCTGTGCGGCATTGAGTCTTCCAGTGTCTTAATGCACACCTGATCGATTTCAAATCACTCTTGCCTCAACGGATCTCATGATGCGGCCACAATACGTGGACGATCTTCTCGACCTCTAACTATTCGGCTCAGGTGGTCCCACAAATTTTCTATTGGGTTTATGTCTGGGAATTTGGCCAATTAATCACAGTTCTAGCCCGATGTACTCAACAGTTTTCATTCAGAAAGGTAGGAAAAGCAACAAGCCTTTCTTCATTCAGATATTGTGAAAATGGCATAAGTTGATCATGCAGCGGTTGAGTGTAGTCATGCTGGCTCAGTTTGATGAATACGTCACCTAAAGAACCCACTTCCGTGTAATGGAAACCACCCCAGAACATGCCGGACCCTCTTACACCTTAATAACAGACGCTCGAAAAGGAATAGGTGACTCATTTTCTATCCGGAAAGCTTATAATGATTCGTACGGAAATTGCAACTCATAAAACGGAGTTAAACTCATAAAAGCAGCTACATTGGAAAAATCAACCTGGTGAATCAGCAAAAAAATTGCTGCAAGAAAACCAACATGATAAAAAACTACAAAAAGTCGCTGCATGGAAACAAACCTGGTGAAGCTGCACAGCGCAGTTGAACGGCACCTTGGGTTGTTCAGGGTAACCTGGACTGAGCCAATGTGTTTCGGTTCCGTTGACGATTTTCCGGCAGCAGCCTGGAATGTTCTCGAACTTGAGCCGCGCCTCGAACCCTCGGTACCCTCCGAGTTCGCCGTTGAAGTAGAGGATCATGGTGTGTCCCAGCGCACGGTACTCTGTGCCTGGAGCGACTTCCTTCTCACACTTGCTGGGGGAAACGGGTCCCGTGGGCTACTTTACAACTCGAATGCAGTAAGAAAAGTGGTTTTCTTTCGGATATGAACAGGAACTCTCCGTGGACCAACGGTCCGTGAATGATTTATCCGCTTTTGGTAACCCAGACTCAGTTTTCGGGAATTATGAGGAAATTAGTTGGACTACCTTCAAACGGTTATATAAGAAAAAAGGTTTACTACATATCTGACAGAGAAAAAGTTCTCTCATTAATGAAAAATCTTTTGTTAATCCCTCAATGCAAACAGGAAAACTTAAATATACTCAGTATTTTCTTGAGCTGTATCGATTTTGATTGCATGAATTTAATTCTTTATGTATCAGCAAACCAAAAATTAATGCAGTTCTATTTATGTTGTATATATTACTCTTCATAAGTAATAATTAAAATTAAAAAGTCGCATCACCGGTTTGCAAGTAAAAAAGAGGTGCGGAACCTGGAAACTAAGAATAAATGTTCTTCACGAGTAACAATTATAAATTGAATACCATATCGTCAGTATTCCATTTGGAACCGAAATGCAGAACCCGCCTAGGACTCACACTTCGCCGTCGCTGGAGGAGTTGGCGCGGATCTCTAGGTAGTCGTAAGTGCAATGGCGCCTTGAATCTCTGGGGCCAAAGTCAAAGTCGAGGAGCGTCAACACAGGTGCCCGGCACTGGTCGCTGTGCAGCACCCACACGCACCAAGTTTCTGTAAAAACGCCATTGTGAAAGCAAAACTTGCGTCACCAGAGTATCACTGGTTTATAAGTAACCTCTTTGCTGGAAAAGCGAGGACTCCCAAACTTGCATTCTGAGTGATTTTATTGGGTAATTATTTGAAAAATCTCAGAGGCTAATGTAGAAGCGAGATTTCATGAATTTTGTTTTACAATGCTAAAGCTCAAAATGCGTCACGATATTTCTTTTAAATTGAGGTACACTTACTCTTACACCCTCACAAGCATTTGCAATTATTTTTGGCTATCGTATGTACATCGATGTAATAAATGCCTTTAAATCAATTAAGGAATTCCTTGAGGAATCGTTAAAAATGCATCGAGGAAAATATCTTTAATACATTCGCCTCCATCCACAAAATAAAGATGACTATCGCCTATGAACGATACCTAAAGCTTTCGCATTATCAGCAGCTTTCATTTTCAAACGACTAGCGACAGCGACAGCCCGCAGAACATGTCGATGGGTTGAACTTGAATTTTTGCTTTTGTCTGACGATGTGCTTACTCAAAATGTAACGAGAAAATATACTGCTCTGATGGCCTAGGGCGGTGCAGGGACCATGAAACATAATCTAGGCTGTGCAGCTGCCGGCCAAATGGGTCTTGTGTGAGTGTAGACTTGCGAATCACACGTGCTTTGAAAGGGTTTTATATGCACTCATTTACTTACGCTCCACTTTTCACGAGAAATAGGGCTTCATCTCAATTGGCCAATTAATCGGACAAAGCTTTCAAACCCCTATACAGAGCTCGTCCTCTTACCAAAAAGAGGAGAAATGAAGTAATGTATGAATACACTCGTGATCTGTATCCAGGTTACGGGTAAAGCAAGATTCAAAGTTCGGTGGAGTTAGGAGGCGAAGCGACGAAAGCTTCCGCGCCTTTCGCCCCTGACTCGTCACCTTGATGGTGAGGTGTTAAGGAGGGAAATGTGAGAGGTGTACTCCAAAACTACGGTGGATGAGGGGCTATTACTTTTGAAACGTTATCACGCACAAATACAGAAGTCATGACCGGCAGAGAGACAAGATAACGCATTTATGGACGTTGGGGAGGTTGTGATCTACGCTAGACCATGCAGTAGTTCACGTCAAAGTAGAACAGCCATACCAAAGTATATGTTTCTTTTCGTTAAATCTTAATTTCTTTGATAGTATAAAGCTTAAATTTAGATGATGAGGAATAAAACCCATTTTTCGTGTTCTGCATCATTTTGTTCGGCAGAAAAGACGAGTAACTATACTCCTTGATTCAAGTTAAGTTTCTATTTACGTTTCTATTGGCACCTAGACAAGGAAGTGACAAAATGAATAAAGAAATATTACCCTACGCGATTATGAACTAATGCTACACTTATTGTGGGATATGCTGACATAACAGGAATTCTTGATTTACCCCTACTTGATGAGGAATTCTTGATGTCACCTGGGAACGAATGATATCATCGGATAAATATAAGAGAGCAAAATATCTTTCATTTACACAGGGATAGTATCACCGAGGTACCTTTGTATATTATACAGCATCCCGCGTTAAGCTGGATAAGGTAACCAGCGACCAGCTACGTGATGCATTCCCGCAATGAATCAGTTTAATGAGTTTTCTTTAAAGTTATCCCTTTTAAAATGCACCAGGGTTCACTTTAACGACGAGTCGACAACAGATTTTAGTGAGTAAAATTGATTACTTCCTAATTTTTCAAATATCACCGAATTTATGCTCGTTCACCGATCACGTCACCCAAAAGAGCTACGCTAACACTTTGAGAGGAGTTACGAACGATCTGCTATTGGTTCGTTAAAAAACACACCATAGATTTGCAGTGCTGGGCAACTTTTGGTTCTCACTAGCGAGCCTTCGTAGGGAAGCCTACTCAACCATATGCAGAGCCAAAGTTCTCAAAGAATTTATCAATACTTTCGTAGTATCTGTTAGATACTACGGTCTGGCTTCTGATCTTAGATACACGTCTATGTATCTAAGATAAATTTGTCAATGACTTTACCTTATAGACTTTATTAAATTTTGAGGCCGTCGATTTCGGGTCGAGTGGATTGTAAAACGTTTATCATGGCCTGAAGTCTAGAGACCACGATTCAATACTGAAGAGTAGAAGTCAGCATTAAATTTCGATAGATTGACATTCATCAGTCTAATTTATTTCACTTTCATGGAATCAGCCATTGCAAATGTTCCTTGGTGAACAGAGCAAAAGCTGGGACGCAGGAAATGGAGAATTGCTAAAGTGTTTTACAACTAGTGTGTGGGTAGCAGGAAGCATCACAAGAGGCGTTCTGACTGACCTCACATGCAGATATTTACCCAGGAATTAAAAGAGAGGCATGAAAAGGACATGGTCAAGGCAGTCCGGGCTCTAGCAACGATAATGAGGATTAGGATGACCATAATGAAGTTCACACTGAAAGAGAAGCTCCGTTACGTCGTTTAGGCGCGGTGCGAATTCAAAAAGCTGCCCAAGCCCTCGGATCTACTTACTCTGAATTAAGAAATATTTCAACAATGATCAACTTTACAACATGAAAAATCGTAGATGGGTAGCGAACAGTCCCTGCTAAGTTCATCGCATCATACAAACGCTTTTCCCGAAGATTATAACTGCTTCAGGATCGGGTTCGGTGAAGAGGATAAAAAGATATACAGTAATGACATTTCGCTTCTTAAGCAAGACTTTGTAGTCAGGTCTGGCTTCTGTGGGGAAGCCCTGTATGGAATATGTGCTCAATGGACAGCAGTAAGTGATCCATAAGATTCTGCACCGTACATGACAGGGAAGAGCCAAAAGTGGCCGATGCTGAGCGTGTTCACATGCTTGAACACCTGCTCTCTCAACTCCCTAGGCCACAATTCAATAAATCAGTGGTCGAAAAGCACTGCACTGCGTGCGACAACAAGGACGAGCTGGTGGTGGACTGCATCAAAGCGGTGAGCAGGAGTCTACCGTAGGAGACAGAGGACTGTGCTTGCAGCGCGTTCAGGAAGCGTGCCCATATATGGAAGCCGTGGTGAATGTTACGTGAAACTACTTAGGCTAAAATCTGTCGCGTAGGTGTAGGTTTGATTGAATTTTAAATGTAAAATGAACGCACATTTTCATTTGAACTAGAACCGTTATATATATGTCAGGACAGCAAAAAATGCTCCTGTAGAATCTCTAAACATTAAGGCTCTTCCTTAGGTGACGCTGTGAACTAATTCTAACGGTCGCGAGCTATGATACTTCGCATTCCCACATAGCACGAACACAATTTTAAAGGTTCTTGGCATCCACTTAAATTATTGATTGGCATCAATTCGATAAGAAATAAAATTAAAATATACAGCGGTTTTCCAAGGAAGCAGCTGTTAACACTTTGCCAGACTGAGATAACATCCACCAACATTAAGTAAGAAGTCAATGGTTTAGTGTAAGTTGAAGTTGACATTCAAGTGTCAAAATCAACCAACGCGCTGTCTATGCTTGGACACCCGCTGCTAAGCTCATCAGGGCAATAGCCTGTGACAGTGTAGGCTGATCATGAGTTGTGACTAGCTAAACATTTGTGCTGCTTAAAGGGCTTCACATCACTTGAGCCTGTCTCGGCGGCCCCTCACGCAGGCACGTGGAACTTCTCTATCCAAGTTAGCGGTTTCAGGGGCCATTCAAACACGGGTGTTCAGGAGACGAAAGATTTTCACGAGGTTGTGTTTCCTCTGAGTGACCCTTGGTGGAAGGTAACGCTGGTATTGAAATTAAACTAGTAAGTTGTTGGCGGAAAAGCCATCGGAAGAATGAAATGAGGCCTGGATTCAGGACAGGAGATCACGAACATCGACTGAAAGCTTGTGGCTGAAAATTGTAAATCAGCTTCATATGCAGTTAAAATAATTGTGGTGTTAATATCATGATTGCTAACACTTAATTCATTTTTCACAGTCATACGGCAGAATAGCTCAACTAAACTGCTAGTAGTAGACAGCGGACGATTCTGAGAACTATCTACCTAACAGTCAAAAAATGCCAGCGACAAATTGACTGGATCTTG
>VOMN01074821.1:0-17491 GCA_014899125.1 Orchestia grillus
CACCATGCACACAAAGCGGCGGCACCCCAGTGTGGCCAGGGTATAGAGGCCCAAACATTTTCAAGATATTCAAGATAGACACGGACAATTGGACATTTGTACCCTAAAGGCTCATATTAACCTTGAAGTAAATCAGTACATTTCCACCTATTTCATTTAACCCCTGTACGTCACCTTTTCTACGGAACATCAATACAAAATAGATCGACACCATAAATAATTCAATTAATCTAAATGAGTAGTCGGATAGAAAGTGGTTTTCATCAGTTAGCATGTGTGA
The DNA here is from genome assembly GCA_014899125.1 of Orchestia grillus. NCBI lineage: Eukaryota > Metazoa > Arthropoda > Malacostraca > Amphipoda > Talitridae > Orchestia > Orchestia grillus. The sequence goes on from VOMN01074821.1 coordinate 281, forward strand.
TACATGCGAGATTATGTACGATCACCTTTAACGATTTCGTTGAGACGGCATTTCAAAATTAAACATTTAGGAAATGAATAGCGCTATGAACCGATAAAAAATCATACAATTTTATCAGTATGAGAGATCAGAGCTGCTCTGATTAATACACCAAGCACATGAAGGGAAGTCAGAAAAATTTGAGTCGATTGGTCTTTTAAAGTCGATTTCTTCAAACAGCAGAGCTGTATTTTTACCATGAACCATAATTATCTGTACACTTTTGTAATCAATTTTCCACCGGTATGTTCAGTCTTTGTAAAATAAACTCATAAATCATTGCACACTTGTAAATTTTAGGAGTTGTGCGAGACTTTTTCGACTGTCCCTCGTACATTTCTGAGAGGTAAGTTTTAAGTATGCATTTGTGCATCGGAACGCGCACGTACTGTCCATTCACAATCAAGAAGCCAACACGCTGAACATCGTACAAGATCGTACAAATGCTGCTGGTGTGATCAAACTTTTCTTAGTCACCCTCAAGCATCCGTAGAGAACTCGGACAATATAATAAAAACAGTTCATAGTAATTGACAAGAGTGTTCTTGTAAAGCACTGTCGTTGATTAAAATTCTCGCACCAAGAGAGCTCTTTGAATATCCCTCTCAGTTTAAGCCAAAATGAGCCGATTGGGTGAATCTTTATCGCCTAATAAAATTTCATAGGAAAACGAAGCCGTGCATAAAGTCTCTTTTAGTTATGTGTCACGCGCGGTACTTGCTAAAATTGTTAAAGTTGGAAGTAAACTTTTACTTATAGGTGCACGGGAAGTGTGAAACGAACCAAATTAAGTTATTTCACTGAATAAAAGCTTAGGGTTGTTGATCATTCTCGCTTGCTGGCGTTTTATTTATTAAAAATGGGTCCGAATGTTAAGTATAACAACAGAAGCTTACTTTATAAAAGCGCATTTCATTAGAGACGTTTTTAACAGCGCGCATTACTTCACAAATGGGTAAAATAACGCTCCTTTCAAAAATAAACTCACGAATTTGATTTCCGGAGCGTAAAGATGTGTGTTAAATTACAGGAATTTGTGAAATAAAATTGTTCGAGTCACATATGATATCTTCCAATGCCGGCCTGTCAGTCAACATTCAGCTCCAGACGATGCATTTACAAGCAAGGTTATAACACACGCATAATGTAAGCGAAAATTAATAGGTCACCTTAGGTAACAAATTATGCACTTATTGATGGCTGGCGTCCCAACGACATCAAAATTGACGGTAAATCCCCCGAGAAATATAGCAATTTTCTGTATTTCTATTAGTCACTGCCTTCAGTCACAGCCTCGCTGATTAGGAACGTACCGGTACCCACGAATTTTCTTCCATCTAATTCCTCCTTCAGGGCCAAAATAAATGAGTACACTCAAAAAAATACCATGCAAGCTTCGTATACGCTTTGAATGTAATTTCAAATTATTTTAAAAATACAAGCTTTTGAAGTGTGATTTTGAGATCAAATTTGGCCTGGGAACTGATTACTTAGATGTTGGACGGCGAGCTAAAGAAAATTTTTCTTTGACGTACAACTACAGCAAATACTCTGACGAGTTTTAGAGCGCATATTTTGTTAGGCTGTAGCCAAACGTGTTGTATAATTGGACTCCAATGTAATTAGTACACATTTTTTCAAATTAGGAACTGGATCAGGGTTGCACAAAAATTCGTAAAATCTCCGGTGAATTGTACTAATCCACGGCTAACGAGCCTGACCGGGAGCACGAGAGGAATCCAAATATTCCCAATGTCGGGCCGGGTCCGGGACACAAATAGACTCCACATAATGCATGGTGACGCAGAAAAATGGAAACTTTTCAAAAGCTAATAAACATTGAAAAAAAAGATATCGACAGGGGTTGAACCACTACAATTGGCTTTTAAGAAACAGTAATCCAAATACCAAACTTTGAAAATTATGTTTTGACGACGTTTATGGCTGCCACAATGGATTTAAAAAATCGTCATTATTCTGCGTCACCCTGAATTTTGACTAATGAGCAGGATCAATATTACAGGGAGGTTCAACACTGAACTCAAACTCCCACCTCTCGAGTATTAACACGCCGAGTTTAAACACGAGAGGGGTAGCAACTCATTTAGTTGAAACATAAATTTCTTCTTCCAAAGTCCGCTGCTGTTGCTGTGACTGGTACTTTTTTTCTGTAGGTCAAAACGCCCGGCTGATTTTAAATTTATTTTATAAAATGATCTGCAGGACAAAATAAAGCATAGGTCACCTCAACTTAAAAATATTCGAAAAATTTCGCTAAAATTGAAAACTAATCACCCATTCACCATCACCCATTCACCACCACCCATTCACCATCACCATCACTCATTCACCATCACCCATCTCTGCACTCCTGCGTATCTTTGAGCGTTGTCTCTGACCTCGGAGGGCCTCGGCGTCTCTTCGTGTGGAACAACACCGCTAAGTTGATTTCTTCCGAACAAATTAGCATTGAGAGACAACAAATTTCTCCCAGTGGAAGACTAGAAGGAAAAATATTTTGCGAAACATTTTATTTTTGTTTTACTCAAGGACAAGAGGAAGAAGACAAGTCCCTGCACCAAAGGAATTTTCAAGTTTCCAGAGTGACGAATGAAGACCGGTCTTTCCAAAAGCTTCCAGTTATAAAGAAACTGTTTTTTTTACGTCTTGCCGCCCACCAAGTAATACGGACATTTGACCACCATTTCTACAAAATTTCTTGATGCAAAAACATTGAAATGTGCAAAGGCTAACAATGTTGAAATGAAATGTCTACGAAACTTTTTATCACCATTACGAGCCTAATGAGCAATAAAATATTCTTAATATTATGTAGACTATAGCGAAACACACGAAAACATTCAAAACCAGTTGTAAATTTGAATCCCAATTAAATGTCTCCTTACGTGTATGCGAAGAGTAAAATTTATTCGTAAAAAATTATCGCGTTTATGAAGCGTCGCGATGTACTCGTACACCTCATTGGTGTGACGTCATCATCCAGCCGGATCAAGGCTGTGATTGAAGCAATTTTTTCTGGAGAATTATTTTCATTGAATATTTCTGCCAAAAAATTCTTTTCAATACTTTCATTTCTGACGTCGTTGAGCACTTATTCTTTTTCCTTATATTTTCTTTTTGAATTCATCCCGGAGTTGTGTGAAGGCTGATATTCAATGCCAGGTATTTACCTCTTCTGCAAACCTGAACATGATACTTAAACCAGAAAAATAACATCGTCTTTTTTTTACTAAGTCACATTTTGACCAAAAATGAGTGAGACGTCCTTTCTAATATTAATGAACAATAATATCATTGGTTACGCAAGAGCAATTTTTCATTTTAACACTAGGATGCATCACAGTTCCGCGCGAGTGGAACAGGTAACGCCGGTGTTAATTAATCAGTTGGCAAGGGGTCAGGTGGAGGACTAGAATATTGAGGCTCTTCGCAGAAAAACACCTCTGGGAATTTAAATCGCCTTGTTTGAACTCCACCTTCCAGCAAACTCAACTCGAGCTTCTCATAATCTCATCCTTCCAGTAGAATTTTGTTCCGTTGGGTTAGGTACGACTCATCACGGCTGTAATAAAATGACGAGTTTCTTCATTCCCCTGAATCAGCAGTGTTGTCTGGGCAAATTTGAATATTTCTGCCAAAAATTTGAATCTCCCCTCTCGGAGAGATGCACTTCCCCTCCACTCGCCTCCGTGCTCTTTAGAATTGCTCACTTTTACAGGCTGTTTCAAACAGGACACTCTTGAAGCTTCCACTGATTTCGATTGAACTGAAATATTCTTCCCAATCCTTCGAAGAATAATAGTCTTTCTAATGCCAAAAGCCATTTTCACATAACTCAAGCCTGAAAAAGGTGTCACCCTCACCCAACTGATCATCCATTAAAGGCTGAAATGGACCGCGGAGCCGCTAAAACGTGAACAAAGAGAAAAAAGCGTTGTAAAGACCCATCATTTTTGCTGTCATATATCAGAGCCGGTGGCACCTTATTCAATGCCGCTCGGACTCGCCTTTCGCCCGAAATTTATAGCAAAAAATGCCCACCCTCAAATGAAACGAAAATAACGGGAAGGCATCCGAGGGAATTCTCCTCAGGTCATCTGCTTCTTTCCGTGAATTTCGGCATCTCTCTTTTGCCCATAGCGCACCGCTTCTATCAGACGCAGGCATTTAAATTGGACCGCGGATGGGCTATTTACACCGGGCACCTGCAGATACCGAGTGCAAAAGAAATGCATACGTACCGAGGTGCCGGAAACATCATCAGTGAACCCCTCAAAAGCATGTATTCTCGCATAAATTTATTTCGGGGGAATTTCAGTCGAATTAAAAACCATAAAATAAAAACAGGTAAAAAAACATACTAGTTTCAATTTTAAAAGTTATTCTCAAGTTATCAGAAAGCATTTTAATTCACTACCGCAAGCCCACATTGAATAGTTGTGATGCCTATGTGCCATTAAACATTTTAGGTTAGGCGGTGTTCTGTAGTAACTTGTGCAATCGTGTACCATTCTAGTCTAACATATAGTCATACGATTAAGTATGTACAAATTGTTCCTCTTTTACAGTCTACTGAAGATGAGCGGTGTATAGCTCGAAAGCTCTAGAGAAAGAAAACTTTTAAAATTGAAACTAGTATGTTTTTACCTGCCTTTATTTTACAGTATGTATTCTGCAATGCACACAGCGTTCCTGCCTTTGCTTGTCATTTCATCCAAGTACTGCGCTCGGGACCTAACCGAGGGATTTATTATTAAAATTGGTTTAGAAAGGTCAGTCTAACTAGAAACAAACTGGGCCAAATTGCCCGGCGCTGTCGTTGTCACGACGCACAAAACAATGTTGAGCTTTGTTCCCTCATTTTCGACGGTTATTGAATTTTGTCGGAACATTAGGTCTTCAGGTCTTTGGTTTGGTCGTTAAACGCAGGGAGGACTTAAGTTGGAACGGTTTATTTGCAACGAATGGGTGAATGATGATAAACATCAATGTTTCTTTTATCTTGTTTTCGGTAAGAAATTCAGTACACAAGTATTCAAAGCGTCTGCTGCTTTGTGGAAGTGAATTACTGCTATCAAGCAAAAATGAGTTCCCATAGAAAAGCTTCAGCTCCCAAATTTTCAAGCATAAATAGAGAAGAAGAAAATGATTCTTTGAAGAATCGCAGGAGCTCAGAAAGGTGCACTACATACATTAACAATTCATTTTTGACGAGTCGTACAGAGATATTAAAAATGAATCGTGCCCAGCGATACTTTCGTGCTGCATTATTCCAGCGAAGTTGACCTTTACTTTCTTATGCTAAAAGGTCACCTAAATGTCGCGGCAGAAATTGGTGCATCCCGTGGGGCCAACTTGAAATGAGGGCCATGAGTTTTTTCGCTCATGAAGTTTTCAATAGTACGACCTGTGGAGTCTATGTACAGTGTCACACGTGCACTCTACTGTGTCACATGTACACTCTAGTGTGTCACATGTACACTCTAGTGTGTCATATGCACACTCTAGTGTGTCGCATGTATACTCTAGTGTGTCACATGTACACTCTACTGTGTCGCATGTACACTCTAGTGTGTCACATGTACACTCAAGAGTGTCACATGTATACTCTCTATTATCTCATGTACATGTCGCATTATCACATGCGCATTCTACATGGTCACATGCACACTCTACAGTGTGACACGTACACTCTACTGTGTCACATACACCCTCTACCAAGTCAAATGTATACTCTACATAGCAACATGTACACAATTTGTTTGAATGTAGACCCTAGACACGTGTTATTTTGTGCCGGAGATATACTACCTCTTCTGAAACAAACAGTTCAATCACATACATATTTTACCATTTCTGATTGCACTCAAACACGTCTGGTGTACACTTCACCACGTCCGGTGTACACTTCACCACGTCAGACATGCACTTCACCACGTCAGACATGCACTTCACCACGTCCGACATGCGCTTTACCCCGTCGGACATGCACTTTACCCCATCGGACAAGCGCTTTACCCCGTCGTATATGCGCTTTACCCCGTCGGACATGCNGCTATACCCCGTCGGACATGCGCTATACCCCGTCGGACATGCGCTATACCCCGTCGGACATGCGCTATACCCCGTCGGACATGCGCTTTGCCCCGTCGGACATGCGCTTTGCCCCGTGTCATCCCCATTCTAGAATTTTTAAGAAGTGCATCAGTTTCAATTACTTTCCGTAGGTCTAACCTACATGCACTTAGGCACCACCTTACGTCAGGTGAGACTTACCATTCACTTCATAGACTGCCATGCTTGGGGTCTATTTCACCGCGGCCGATTAATGTAACACATAACTGTAGGCATACAGAGGTGGAATATATGGAAATTTCCTTCAATCCCACTCTTATTCATCATCGGATTATTTTCTGAATCATTTTCGAGAACACGGCGAGTTCGCTAACATTTTACGGCACAACGACCGTAAGGATACGAGACATGCTACTTGTGTCGGGAACTGCGTCCGAGAATCTGAACATTTTGCACGTTGTATCTTCCAAAATCTAAGGCATAATTGGCCAAGTTTGCCTAGTACGGAGTCCGTACCTAAAATAGTATTGTGCTCAATGTAATGTCTTTACTGCATTCGCTCTTTTGTCATCGATTGCGGCGCTTTTTTTATGAGTGGACGCGCCCCGCCAAAAATGGCGGGACAAATTGCATTAGCTTCATTAGATGCCCTATTATTTACGGTAACCCAGACATGAAATAATGTTATTTTTTAGTATCACTGATAGGGACTGCCTTTGCTGACTGTCTCGCCTTTAGTTTAGGATGGATGAACAGACGGACGGACCAACCAAACAAGCAACGCTGGGGTATTATTATACAGTAAGATTTATTACATTTCATTTACACTTTCACACATTTCGATATTTTAACACTTGCTTTCCAACCACAAAAAAACTGACAAAGAAATAGATTTCGGAGATTGATCTTCCTTTTGGGAAGCGGAGTTTTCTTACCAAACCAGTGAGCTGATAAAAACCATTTTCTTAACAAGCTTTTCATTATTTCAAAAAGCATCTTCAGGCAGAACAGAAACATCTAAAACTCAAATTTCGAAATGGACATTTGAACAGAAATTTTGTGTTCTAGATACGGGACTTGGAGATGAAATAAGCAATAAAAATAAAAATAAGGCAACTAACGCAAAATAAACAAATCAACTGGACTAGACTGGTCATACTTGGATTATTAAAAATATAAATGGATTCTAGTATCCGCAGGTCCAAGTCCTGGCAACGATCAACAATTTTGAAATTCTCATCACGAATATGATGATCTAATTCCAGTGCCAGGTTCCGAATTTTACTGTGCACTGGCGTAGTAATTCATGGTCCAGTTCGGTAGGAAACGCCCTGATGTTGAATAACTCTGGCCTTCCATGGCTTCATGGTTTCGCCTGTACAGGCCGCAGGACACTGTCCGCATTGACATTTGTATATAATACAAGAGGTAAGTGAATGAAGGACCACATCTTTAGACCAAAAATAGTTTTCAATAGAGTTGATTCACTTGAAAATTCCCTTGACTTGGAGCTGCGGGCAGAATCTCTTTAGAATGTATGAGAGTTTTCTACTAGTTCGATAGCTCCGACGACTACAAAACGGTAAATTAATATGTACGGCTTGTCGCTGCGCAGATGATATTTTAGGTTTACGTTATAAATACTTTCTAGTGCTTTGCAAGACTGCTTTTGAATAAATTTCATTGGAAATAAGTTGACTGCAAAATAATTTTCAAGAATGTCAACTGTGCAGCGAAAGCCGTCAGAAAAAACAATTTTAACAGCTCTTTTAACCAAACAAGTAATCAGATGGCGTTTATATGCAATAAGTAAAAAATAATCATATCTCATTCTCAGGTTGGTGAACGTATTCTTTCTGTAAACTGAAATTCCAAAATGCGTTAAGGTTTAATTTCGTGTGCTTTTAAAAAGCTTAACAGATTATTTCTTCAATTTTGAAAGAGGATTCTACGTCAAGATTTTTATCATTGAGGTATTTAAGAAATTTAGAAACATGAGTTACATCTCAAAACAGGACAAGGACATCATCAATACATCTTTTATACAAGACTGGTTTAAATACAATGGGGCAGTCACTTAGCCATTGCTTTTCACGGCGGCGTAAGAAGACGTTTACCAACGTGGGTTCGAGAGGGTTCCCCATAGCGACACCGTTGTGTTGGGTACGCAATACTTGATCAAAAACAAATAACACATTCTCAAATGTCAGCTGGAGACGCTCCTTAAGCTGTTCAAAAGCCAAACCACAGGAACATTCTTAGTATACAAAGACTGACTTGCAATTTCACTAGTTCTTCTAATGGAATATTGGTAAACAGAGATTTTATATCAAAACTAGCCATGATGCAATTTCTAGAATAAGTAATCTTTCGAACTTCGCCAGGAACATTGAATGTAAATTCATTTAGGAGTTAAGAATCGAATGAGGCATTTGGCGAGTTGGAAACCAGACGTCCCGATCGCTGAGAGAGTTGGTCGGAGAGGGACTGAGGGTTTGTGGACTTAAGGTTGACCGAAGAGAATGCCTGGCAGGAGTTGAAGAGATAGAACTCGTCGTAAGTAGATTGGTCCATTGATCCTTTATCTTTTACCTTACTGAGAAGACGGTTCACTGTATCTTCATGATCGATGGCAATCTTGAACCAGTCTTTATCGACTCGGGAGAATTTTTTAGTGACGGTAATTATATTTTTCATTAATGCAACACTCACAAATATAGCTCAACACAAATCGAAGCCTTATAAAGAAAACATTTTTTATCTGTTCTCTAGTTTTATTTTTCTTAATAAAGAAATTGAATATCAAGTGTTTTTTTGTAGATACAATTGATGAATATTCTTCAATAAGATAGTTTCGAATCTGGTTACACAAACACGTACTGCAACCGAAATACATAAACGTCAATCCTAATTTAATATGACTGTAGAGGGAATAGAATTTCATTTTTATGCGGGAAATGATAACGAATTCATTTCGAAATTCCGAAAGCCATTTAAAATTAAAAGGCAAAGTGTTAGAGTGAGCTCTAGAAATATTTGTTTAGCGGTTAGAAATAAAAGACGGTGGTCGAATTGGCGGTCTAGCGCACACCACACGAGCCTAACTTTAAAAAAAGTGTGCATTCAACATTTATAGCTTCAGAGTAATTTGAAGTTATGTTTTTTTCGTTGCCTCGCCTTACAGGGCAGTATGACAGGTGAGTTACAATCCACGATAGAAATAGCGGTAAGATTCTGGCTAAATTGCCAGTCTGCAGAGTCAGAATTAAAAACAGTGCAACCATGAACGAGATACAATCAAGTATTTTTAGAATCCTTCGAAAATATAATTTAGAAAGCGGAGGAAATTGGCTAATGTTAATTAACGAGCATCGCTTCTCTTATTTGATGTAAAGAAAACAAAAAAAAACACAGAAAACTCATTCGCAGTCATAAACCCTGTGTGCATGGTACAAAGAAAACATTAACGACGCAAATCTTTTGCATTGATATGTTTACAGGAAGAAGACTCAGCCAATGAGGTGACTAGCAAACCTTCACCTTAGGAAGGTAAACAATCCGGGAGCGCCACCAAGCAGACAACAAAAGAGCATCGTGCTCGCAATGCTCGCAGCAAGATATACGAGTCGTGCGAGTTAAGATTTCTATTGGTCCCGAGGGAGCAGTTAGATGCACGTGTGACTGGAACACTTAATAAAGCAAGCAGCACAGCCGTGTTTGGCCGATGGGGATGCATGTGGCTAATTACTAAGATGCAAAGGTCGTGTATTTGGGAACAAATTTAACCACTATGATCCTAGGGAGTTTCTGAGCGGCATAAGAAAAGTTCCTTATAGTACCTTTACTTATGTAACGTTCAATTTGGGGACGATAAAAGAGAACCACGCATAGATCTTACAATGCAAGAAAATTCATCAAAGAAAACCTCCTTTCTTTGCATCAAGAAATCGTGTACGTTAGAGGAGTCCGAGGTATTAGCGTCTGAGAGGAAAAAAAGCTTGGGAATGTTGAGGCAGATAATTTACGATGTGCAATAGAGTGCCATTACGATTGTAAATTTCAGTCTTTATGACGCAAACCCCAGAACGCGACCATCAACAGCCATGCACGCGCGGTGTTTTACGAATTGAAACATGATTCTGCGTCAAGTTTCTATGTTAGACCTGTATTCTGACAGGTAATTTTATGAAGCTTTTCTCCCGAGAATGTTACAAGAAACGTTCACAAAGAAGTACTTAACATTCAAGAGCAAAAGTCACCATTGCATGAATGTATAATTTTCTTTCAGGAGACAACGTGCACTGCGAGAAAATCTTGATCCCATTAAGTTACGATGTTTTATTTTTGCATGGATACGGCTTGCACCCCTAAAAATTTTACCTAAGTTAAGTTACTCAAGGTTCATTTTTATTTACAAAAGATGCATGAAATGTGAACTTTATATTTTGGTGGTAATTTTCGACAGCTTGCACATACTGGGAATCCAAAAGTTCAACAACATCAGCACCGCACGCGTCACGTGCTCGTTAAGTGAACATGCATGGACGATCATCACAAAAACATAACCGTAAGGTAACACTGCACTACAAGAACGAAATGCTTAACACGTTGACTCCGAAGTGGGTCACATATGGTACGCGCGATCATCTAACCTAACCTAATGCAACCAAAGCACTATCATGTATAAATACAAATTTTCGACTGTTCTTCAAATTTGTGTTCATCAATCGAATAAGCTAGTTCTGATTAGAAAGAAAATTAGCAGAGTAACCAAATTTGTGAAACCAAAATCCTTACTTTTTAAATTCACAGTAGAGATATTTGTCAGCATGTAATTTTACCTGTGTGGAGAATCAGAGTCAACGTGTTAAAATCGTATACCTCATATCGGTATACTTCAGCCTCCATGTTTGTCTACTACAGAGCTGGTAGAATAAGTCACATCGCTGGTGTCAGTCACCTGTCCAAATTGGCTGAGATTTCAACGCACTTAACACTTTGACTCCGACGTGTGCCTATATGGTACACACGATCATCTAACTTAACCTAACGTAACGAAAGCACATACATATTTGAATACAAATTTATAAATTTTCATAAAATTTGTGTTCATTACTCGAATAAGCTACCTTAGATTAGGGAGAAAATGAAAAGGATAACCCAATTTGTGACAGCAATATCCTTCAATTTTAAGCTTATGGGAGAATTTTTTGTCGACATGGAATATTTCCTGCGTGGAGAATCTCGGTCAAAGTGTTACGTTGAACGAGTTCCTAAAATTATTTCCGCCCGTACGCTTCAAGAATGTTTGCATGCCACTTCCGAGCTCACAAATAAATAACTTGAAATAGAAATAGTATGGTACTTCCCTTTTATTTGGCTTGTACTCGATGGACAAGACCATGCATGCCTTTGTATCAAGTTCGCATTCGTTAGAGGTCTCTGAAAGAATTTCCATCCTAACCGAAAGCACGGAAACACCTGCATGCACGAAATTCAAATGCAACTGACGTAATTCTACGACTCCCGATGGTTAAAAAAAAACTCCTGCGGATGTTTGCGCACAAAAGAGCAGCGGTTCTAGAGAGGAAGTTTGTAAAAAATAAAAAGGAATATCAACTCTTCGTTTCGAGAATAAAATTCTGAAATCAGCTGTGCAGACCCTCGAGTTTTCGAGAAATTCTACGAGCAAATACCAAATAATTCATCAAATTTTCAAGGTCGCAATGGCTCTTCTTGAAAATAGTTATATAAATATTCGAATAGAAGGAGACATGCCAGTCTGAAGTCGCGCAAACTCATAATTCCTCGACAACTGGTAGCATCAACCGAACTAGAAGTCCTCTTCAAGACCAATAGACGCGTCCGTAAGGCGTCATTTCACTAAGTCTTAAGACGCATTTATGAGCTTGCGATAAAGCTTGACATGTTCATAACGAGATTTTCACGGCCCTACTATTAGTGGATTTTGTCGACTCAGCATCGCCAGTCGTAAAGACGGCCGTTCAAATCGGCGATGGAGATTATGGAACGCATCTCCCGAATAGCAGGGACACGCTTCTTTACGAGGTCTTTCTGGGGGCCGATGATTGGTCACCGGGAAATGACTTGGATTGAGGGTCACCGCACTTCATTTTAGTAATACTAAAAAAGGACCACAGACCTGCGATCTCACTGTCCGACGACTGAACGCCTTCCTGTTGTCTCTCTTTGTTATGACGACAGATTTGTGAGAAATTTGACCAAGACCATATTGCGTGGTCAGCTAGTTCACCATGCATAACGGGCATTAGCATATTAGCCTCGTATAAAAGGGTAACCAGGTTTCCAAAACTCGTCGAATTCGTTTACTTTCAATTTCAACATGAGCGTCAACTCAGAGCTCAGCGCGTGCAGGTTACTATGACTCAAAACCGGGGACGGTAGTGACGTCACAATAATGCTTTTGTACGAGACGCTCAGTGATGCCCGTACTAGTATGTCTACTTAGTTTCAGAGTTACTGAGCTGAATTATCGAGCATTGGAAGAAAAGGCTTCAGAGACGGATTAGATTTTCACCACAACTGACGACTTGAGAGGCATCGAACATTCCGTTTGATGCCTGCAAGTTCGATGACGGTGGGAAAACCGATACAGGCGTATCTTTCGCAGTGCGTGGGTTAACCTTTCAACCACCGACATTTTTGAAGTAATTTTTTCATTCACACACGATTAAAACAATACAGTAGGCTCACAATCAACAAAATTATGCAGAAGTCCTTGAATCAACCAAATCATGTTGTAATCCTTCGATCAACCAAACTATGAGGTAATCTTTCGCTCAACCAAACTATGAGGTAATCCTTCGCTCAACCAAACTATGAGGTAATCCTTCGATCAACCAAACTATGAGGTAATCCTTCGCTCAACTAAACTATGAGGTAATCCTTCGATTAACCAAATTATGAGGTAATCCACTGACCAATCAAATTGTGCGATAATCCTTCGGTCAACCAAATCATGCAAAAATCCTTTAATCAACTAAATTATGCAGTAGTTCTTAAATCAACCAAGCGGTGTGGTAACTCATCGACTAATCAAAATGTGCGAGAATCAATCGATCACTTAAATTTTGTGGTAAACCTCAAATGAACAAAAAGGTGCAAACAACACATAATTCTTGCACGAAACCATTAACGCTGAAATTCACGAACGTTAGTTCTTGACAATTCACGATTGATTCACTCGAAAAGTGAATCAATCTGTGAAAAACAAACGGCGTTCCAGTAAGGTTAGGTGCAGATTTTCAAAGTTGATGCTTTTTCTTCTCCCAGCCGTGGAAGTCAATGAAGCGTCACGTGGCAGAGCTCTCCAGCACCAGCGACGTCCTTCGTGGACGCGTGCTGTCCACTTGCAGTTTCGTGCACTCACCCGCTCGTAATTGGTACTGTCCTGGAGCTGACAACACGAAAACATTTAATATAATTTTCCACTGCATGCGGGCTCACGTTCAACTATTCATTTGCTCATTTCCGCACCAAAAACACGGCACGTAGCACAGTGAATGAAATATAGAAGTCTTTGACCAATGTCAAATTTGAGCGATTGAAATTTTTCATGATCTGCATGAAAATTACTTCAACCACAAATTTGTAAATTTGCTTCAACCGTTCATCTTGCAGTGATTTTTGATGCTGCGGGTATTGATATTGCCATTCTTGATGCTGCCATTTTTGATGTTGCTATTCTTGATGTTGCCATTCTTGATGCTACCATTCTTGATGCTACCATTCTTGATGGCACCATTCTTCAAGCTGTTATTTTTCGCGCTTCTATTCTATTCCTGGTTCTACTATTCATGATGCTGTTATTCTGAATGGTGCCATTTAAGGTGCCACAACTCTTGATGCTGCCACTCTTGATGCCCACATTTTCTGCATCTAGTATAGCCACTGTTCACATTACATTCTGCAAGTCACCATTTTCAACGCAACAGTTCATAGAACTCTTATCGTTCCTGTAATCATTTTGTGACGCACTTACGTTTGAACTATCATTTCAAGCGTTATTCCTAACACACCATGTACAGGGTGAATGACTATAAGGATATTTTTAGTATTTTTAAGAAATAAGGATACGTTAGAAAAATATGTTCATATGAAATCCAAATTTGTATAGATATCATTCATGATACGTCCTCATCAAATTAATATATGAGGCTGTTTTTGGTTCCAATGACTGCTTCTATTCGGGCCCGAAACCGCTGACAAGCTGAAATTAAGTAGTCTTTATTCATTTCGGATATCACCTGGATAACGGCGGCCTTCAGTGAAGCTATAGTAATATGAGGATGTCAATTAGTTTTGCTTTTAACAACGCTGCACGCGTAATAGTCTATAGGATTTAAATTTGACGAGTTTGGGTCACTATGGCTATGTGAGAAGGTGCTGAGTCTTGCTGAAAGACGTATGGTCTTCTATTGGTACCATATCTATCTAGAGCTTAACAACCATTTTTAGAGCATCAATGAATCCAGCAGCCTTTACCCTAAGACCCTGGGAAAGAATACAAGAGGGCGTGACATGACCTTCACTTCCCACAACTCCTCAAGCCCTCACGTTAACAAAAAATTAGACATGCTCCGCCCTGGATCCATTTCTTGGGTTAGCATCGTAATTTATACTAGCGAGACCCGTGAAAATTTCCCGGAAATTTAGATAAACAAACTTTAGATAAACAAGCCCGTGAGAAGTGGTCCTCTCAAGTGTTGGACAGAGGTTAAAGGTTCAGGGCAGAGATAGTCCGGTCTTGGAAGCAATTTTCTTCTTGATGATGCGAGTAGTCTGAACTCTATTAGGGAAACTGAAAATGTGCCGCGGAGACTGGCTTTTTATAACAAAACATGCAACCCGTATACAGGATACTTCGCTCGAGACCTGAAATTTCTCTTGAAAAGTGGCGAAGCGTGACGGAACGGTGCGTACGTAGGTACAAGCGTATTAATGTATAGAGAAGATATCTGAAATAAAAGAAAAAATGTTATAAATGATTCGAGTGCGTAATGAACTGAAATCGACATGTCCTCAAATAGACCTCGCACCCTGTACATGGGATAAAAACACCATGCAGGTTTCAGACAGAGGTAGGGCTCAGTCTGATACCCTACAGCTGTGTTCCTTTGGCTGATATACGTCCAGGTAATGAAATAGTAAAGGTTACGCTGCTTTAACCTATGTGAAGTCTGGACCCATTCACGTCTTTAACCCATGTGAAATCTTAGCCCGTTCACGCTTTTAATCTTTATGAAATCTTAATCGATCCACGTCTCAAGCCCTTGTGAAGTCTTAACCCATTCACACCTTTATCCCGTGAAAAGTGTTAACCCTTTCACCTTGAGATCCATTCACGCCTTTAACCTATGTGAAGTCTTGATACTTTTTTACGCATCTAACTCTTCGACCTTCTCACGCCATACGCCCAACTGAAGTCTTAATTAAGACCCTTTCACGTCTTCAACCTTTTTTGTACGGGTCACGGCAACTTTTGGTACCCATATGACAACAAAGGGTAACAAGAATGACGACCACTTCGTTGAAATGAAAACAAACACTAATTTATTCTATTCTGTAATGACGCGAGTAAAAGGAGAATGAACGAACTTTTGGGACATTTATTTTCCCGCTGGCAAAAAGTGAAGCAGCCAAACTAGCGAGCTGTAGAGCACAGCAGCCTAACTAGCAAGTTGTAGAACACCGCAGCCAAACTAGCAAGCTGTAAAACACAGCAGCCTAACTAGCAAGCTGTAAAACACAGCAGCCAAACTAGCGAGCTGTAGAACACAGCAGCCAAACTAGCAAGCTGTAGAACACCGCAGCCAAACTAGCAAGCTGTAAAACACAGCAGCCAAACTAGCGGGCTGTAGAACACAGCAGCCTAACTAGCGGACTGTAGAACACAGTAGCCTAACTAGCGAGTTGTAGAACACAGCAGCCAAACTAGCGAGCTGTAGAACACAGACGCTGGACCAAAACCGTTAACTCGGTCAAGCCATGCTAGAGAGAACAAGTTGAAATCGAGAAGCTCTCGCAAGTCTTTATCACGAACATTTGCTGAGGAAA
Organism: Orchestia grillus; assembly: GCA_014899125.1. NCBI lineage: Eukaryota > Metazoa > Arthropoda > Malacostraca > Amphipoda > Talitridae > Orchestia > Orchestia grillus. Next base: position 16,514 of record VOMN01074821.1, read on the forward strand.
AAAGGTAATTTTGAACCTGAGCTCGCAAAAGCACTGACGCATATCATGGCGAGGAAATAGGTAAGAGAGACCCTCGTGCCGCGATGCACGTGAGAGTGTCAGTCTATTCAAGCTTCCATTGTTTTTCAAGTATAAGCACAATGACAGAGTTCCATAGCTTCAATATTATCTCATGTTTCTGCATCACAACCGTTCACAAGTGATATGCTGCAAGAAAACATTTCAAAGGTATTCAGAGAAACTCATTGTGCGATGATAGTCTAAGAAAATTAAAATTGAATCAATGCAAATTCAATTTGAAAAGATCGCCATATTGTCAAGCTAACATTTGCCTCAGATGTGCAAACAAAATCATTTATTTTGTAACGGTGCGATATATGTACTATAATTTCATATAAATATTCTCGAACCTTTCATGAGTAAATCTTATCTGCTTACTACAAATTCTCTTATATTAAAAGACAAATACTTTAAATCATACGCTCTAACAATATATAAGTTATTAAGAATTGAACTTTGCAGAATGATTTTCTTTCTTTATGATTAAAAGAAACACAATATAAAAGGATTAGGAATTTTTGGCAACAGTGCGGACCTGTGAACGGCAGCAACAAAAAAGCTGACATTTTGTTTTTCAGGGTAAAGACTGAACACAGAATACAACCTGTGATATATTTGGGTAAAATGTTCTAATTTCCCAGGTACGAGAAGACGGAAGCGAGTCAACAAATTTTGAACCTCTAACCTTTTCGTATTAACTAAATCAAACAAATAGTTTCCCCAGAAGCATCTATCAAATCTCAAATTATTTTTGTTTGGAAATGAAATGATAGAGGAAATGGAACAGATACAAATGTTCGAAAATAAAATTAACATAAAATTTTCACTAGTAGTTAATTGGGCTATGAAGAATGGGTCGAACTATGCGCTAGAGCAGGGGTCACCAAACTACGGCCCGCGGGCCGAATCCGGCCCGCG
>VOMN01074827.1:0-14633 GCA_014899125.1 Orchestia grillus
CTCTTCGTTTAATTCTGTATTGTGGATACCGACTTAATTGCATAGTATATATTTCTGGGTACGGTTTGACTTTGATGAATTTTATTTGACCGGACGAGTCACGAGTAGTCTAGTATTTAATAAATCTGTTGAAGTCCATCGTTACGTTTAAGTAAAATACAAATTCTAAGGTCTAAAATTCCTCGTACCACGATAATGCTGTTTCTTGACAAATCATTGTCCAGTAAAATATAAATCTGTGAATCAGCCCCCTTTGTGCAAAACTCTCGGACTCGTCGTCCTATGGTTAGGCGTACGCACACAACCAAGCAATATGTTCTTAGACGGTTCATGGAGACAGGCTAACGGTCGTTGCAAATTTCAGAGGAAGGTAGTGTTCCGAAATTAATGCATCTCTGTCATTTGTCAGAGTCCTGTTTTATCGTGTGAAATTAGAGTAGATTCAAGCATGTTAGGCATATATCTATGTTTGAAGACCAACAATATGTCTATAGTCCAGTCGATGCTCGAGTATTGAGTCTTTCTCGTTGTCTTCAATTCATTTAGCCGCCGCGAGACCAACTCACAAAAACACTTTCACACGAGTTTGTGTTCAACGAACGACTGTATTTTCAGGTCAAGTAACGCTTGTTGACTGCAAATCTGGCAACACCACAGCATCTGCGTACACAGGGCGGAGCTTTATGCTGATCAGATTGCCCTCTCTCCTGTGTTGCAAGTTGAAGGATATTGTCGTAACCTTCTCTCTGGTCTGTATTTACCAGGCGTGTAGCAAATATTCTCTAACAGGAGAAGTTGATATAGTTTCAATGGGGATTTTATTGTCATTCAGCTAGAAATCTGTCATGGATGGCGAAATGCATGCGTTGATATTTCATCACGTATTATTTTTTCCTTACAATGAGAAAATACTCGCTTCAGTTTTCTGTTCTAAACAAATATGTTAAACCTCTACCATTTGGTAGATGGGATCAGAATTCATTTGTTGGTTCGATAAAATTCTCTTCCGAAAGCAGACATTGTGTGCAATAGCTACATATTCTAATTTTTCATCAGTGGACGTGCTTTTCAAACAAGTGGCCATGCGATTCCGGGTTGAAAATATTTGGATTGAAATCAATGACTTATTGCACTATTATATTGAATAATATTTCGTTTCCTTTATTTTAATTCTTGATTTCTATTTGAGCAAATTTAGAAGTCCTTATCATGGACCGTGCTTTGGTTGAACGTATCTCGCCCTCAGCACGAGAGAAGAATGGCGGATTTGTATCCGTATTGCCCTCGCGCTCGTGTTCTCTCTTATAAAGAAAACGAAGGCGCAAGTGAGAGAAAACTATACAATCAAAACGATCTCGGGTAGACTGTATAAATGTAAGGTTCAGGCCGGTCGAGAACGTTATCTGTATCCTTGAACTGAAAAGAGTCGCTCTACCTCGATTCCATGATTTCTTTGTTATGAAAATATGATTTTTGATTCTGTTTTCGTTTTACATGCTCGATCGATCACTTAAATTCTGCAAGTCTAATTTCTACCGAATAGTTTAAAACTTACTCGATTGCATGTTTTTCAAAAAGCTTAGTGTTTGGTAAATGTCTGAGACGTTCAATGACGTCATCGTTTGAAGCTATTGATAACCGAGTTTTATTACAGTTTCTGACGCGTCTCGTGGAAACATTTTAGTGAGATTTTCCCAGTGACGGAATTTTGGTGCGCGTCGTCACTAGACACATGAGCAGCGACATCAATATTGGCACACGTACAGAGGTTCGTTTCCAACTGCACTTGAATTGTTTTGCATTATCTTGCCTCAATTGGCAAGATACACCGACTTCAAAATTGGAACGAAATTGTGAGGCAATAAATAAGAATTCCATTCATAGTTTGGGACAAATTGTTAACTCTAAGAAGTTTGTATTTTCCCTTACTTTGTATGTCATCGCTCGAGTTATGTTAATTATTTTGCCAGTCTCGCCACATTAACTCAGACTGATACATGGGTGCAAAACGAATGAAGAGTATACCAAGTCTCTGTGAAGTATGTGTGATGAAATTAGGAATATAAAACGCGCCTTCCAATTTTCTGGCCTTATTACCCCCAAAAAAATTATATTCCTAATTTCATCACATATGTGTGGGAAGGAAAAGCAGTATGGCAAAAATTTACGTGTAATTTTTTAGTTATTTTAGATTTAGAAGCTCAGTTGAATAATAGGTGTAAATGAATACTCTCTTTTGCACAGGTCCTATCTCACAAATTAGATAAAAGAAAGTGTTTTTTTTCTATTCTTCTATATCTTCTAAGAGGTATTTTTCATTTCTTTCCCATTTCCCCCTACTATCTCTTTCGCAGACGATTACTACTTCCAGTAAAACTAAAATAACATTTTACGGTACTCAAAAGTACCCTTTGGTGATGACTTGCTCAAAACGTCTCCAATCGCATAACGTTCTTTCGTGAACAATTCGAGAGCACGTCTGCGTCTTCCTTCCATTGACGTGTACTCCGCACTCCTATCTGACGAGTCTCTGTATTACATGTAGGACCCTGAGGCAGTCGATCTCTGCCTGCGGAGCTCGAGCGCGTTGCCTTTAATTGGTCCTTGTAAGAGCGATGAATGGAGACCAATGAAGGGAGGCAGTTGCTCTTTTATCAGCTGGTCGGAAGCGCCACTCGGTCTTGCCGCATTGGTGGCCGGCTTTCCTTGTCGCCTTCGATCCTTCCACAGAGTTATTCGATTAAACTTTTACTAGTAATTCGCGTTGTTATTGTGATCATCGTATCATTGTGATTGAAAGGATTACATTCGCTTTATTTCTATTTTGCTCTACAATTTCGGCTACAGCTCCGGGATTCTAAAAGGAGGGAAGCAAAAAGGACTGCTACCACTAAAAATTATTTCATGTCAACAAAAGTAGAACCACGAGAATATAAACTTTCAGCCTGAAAGCTCTTAGTGCTCGAAAAGACGCTCTTAACTCTCGAGAAATAGTTTTAAAATACTGTGAAACTCAGCTGGACCGAGTTGAGGTTGACCTCTCACTGACGTCCCGCAGTGGCTTTCGTTCATCTCGATAACGAGTATTTTTTGTCTAATAATATCCAAGCCATAAACAGATTGAAGTATGTAGACTCTTCATGATCGTTTCAATAGTTAGATAGTTGATCTAGACTAATATTATTAGAAGAGTCTAAGGGAGATTGCGTATTAAAAACATGAGAGATTGAGGCAATTTATAAATTATGCATTTCATTAAATTTTCCGAACTTTGGTGAGAAGACTATGAAGTATTGTATTTCGTTTAGAGTACATCTATGTTGAATTTTTTTCATGAGATATTTTCTTTTGTGTTTAGCTCAAATTATTTCACATTCGTTTAGTTGGAGTCGCAAACCAGACGATTTCAAGTTTTTACTTCTATATCATTTTGCTGATTTTTTTCGAGTATCACAATTAACTTGAATTTCTACATTCCGAGGGATGCTAAACATTATGATTTTTTTATATGTTCTAGAGCTTTATTTCAGGAATGTTGCTATCACCAGCTACCAATTGAAAAACTAAATATAAATCAAAATTCGAACTGATCGCAAAATTAACACTGGGGAAGTATTTTTCATCTGTTGATTATATCTGTAAAGCGTAGCAGTGTAGTAGTCGTTAGCCAAGATTGAATGATCTCAGAATTGGTAGCATGAATAATGCTTTCTCGTGCGCTGACTAAATTAAAATTTCGCGTTCGAATTTAATAATACACGACTCAAAAATGAACGATTCAACACTAATTGGTCATGTGAAGTATTTTTACTCCTATAAAGGCATGCCTTGTGAGAATTTTGCTGCTAAATTTACATCTTTACATGTTGTTTTACATGCTTCATTTGCAAGAATGAGGGCAGAGCGGCTCATCGTTTTTGACTTGCGGTTCCATCACGTAATGTTCATTGTTCATGTACGCTGAACAATTCTATCCTCAAGATAGTCTTGTAGTGGCTCTTGGTTGTGATCGACTTGGTGCTGATCACGGTAAGCTGATACAAAGTTAGGAGAATTCTATATACACCGTGCATTGACGAACGATATATTTTATATTGGGTTATTTTTGAAGTATTTTACTGATTCATCAGGAATATCTGTGAAGGTATAAACGGGATGCAACATCATTTTGGCTCTCTTTTTGGGCTGTAATTGGGTCACAAATTTAACGCTTGTTTTTACCCTAGCCATGCCCGACCGCGCAGATGATAATCTGAAATCTTACCTGCTTTATTTTTTGACGACTGTGAACACTTTTAAAAAATTTTCCACTGAATGCTTTGGTGGAGTTATATCATTTGTACGATTCCATCTTCTATGTGGTAAAACTTTGTCGAGTTTCTTACTCATACGTGTGATTCATATACACAAATTACGATTGATCAATATGTTTGAGATGATGTCATGTAAGACTGTGTTTCCTATGTAATTTGTGCGTCGAATTGAAATTATTATTTTTTGGGGGGGTTGTGGTGAGCGACAGGATAATACGTAGGCGTAATTACGACAGCCTAATTACAAGCGACAGCGTCATTACTTCAGGGATTCCTATCATTCTTCTCCGTAGAGGCGAAATTAGAATAAGGCGGAGTAAGACTGCAGGAATATGTTATTAGTTTTGAGCATCATTAAGGTTAGGCCTATATTCCTCTCATTTTCCTTACCCCGCTTTTCCCTAAAGGGATTACTTCTATCCTATGATAGGATGCCGTTGTTGATAACACTTGGTCGTCTACAGAAGCATCTCGTGTCTAACGTATCGGAATAAGACTGAATAATTGTTATAACGCTGGGTGAAATATACTTGGAAATTGAGTTGCTTTGTGCGGTTGTTAGTCTGAAATCGCGTAAAAATGGTTATGATTCCCACGCATTTTACAAACATGAAATATCTATTGTTAGGTTGTATTCTGATCGTAGAAAACCTACATTTACAAACCCGATACATACACTGAATATTACGCCGGACTGGCTTTTCCATGTAAGCATTCAGTAATGAAATATTGTCTCTGATGTCATTAGTGAAATATTTTTCATTGTTTATGATATAATCTTGCCGTGCACTGTTTCACAAAATTTTGTTTATGTAAGGTTCCAAGAGGGACGTTTGTACCCATCGAACCCTTGAATGAGAAATGCTCATTCTTCACAAGGCTTCCAGTCGAATCGCCAGTTGAATTTCGCCTGTTCTGCCCTTGATGCCGGCCATGCCGAGGCATCGGACAAATTGGCAAAGTAATGGAAACAGTCCCGACGCTTCGGAGCGCTGGGGTGGCTGGAGTGAAGGGAGGCTCCTGGTTCCCCTCGCACAGCGAGGCTGTGAGGCGAGGGTCAGACTCAGGCCGTATCTTCAGTGCTGGCCGAGCCGTGGTGATGTGAGGGTATGGCTATTGTACCTTCCACAGGGGCCGCTCTATCGCGTCCATTCCTGATCACTGCATTGATTTCTTGTGAAATACTTTGTGTGCTCAAAAAACTAAGTGAGAGGTAGAGCGAAATTTTTCTCGTTCTCACGGCCTTGTTGACGTAAAAATAGCATTAGCGCTATGAATAAGAATGTTGCTGGAGATCTTTTTTCTGAGCATGAGATTTCCATGGAAATTAGAATGAACGACCACACCGCCTATCCTGCTGTATATTACACCTATAAGTGTTTGTTCTCTGAACCTCTATAAATCATGAATGTTTTTCATCCGACAAACTGCAGCTTTGAACTTGCTTGGAATTTGAGTTTTCAGAGGAATACGTTTGCTCCCGAACGCGTTTGTGGGCGTAGAACTCTCATGAGTTCTATTTGTTTTAATTTATTGTTATTTCTACTTCGTGAAAATGATATGATTGAGCTGCTTACATACATCAAGATGAAAAATTTTTATTCATGAAATCGCTGCTGCCAAGTCCTCCGTTCAATTTTTCATTTGGGCATTCGTTTTATGAAAATCTTTTTCCACTCTGAGCGTAAACCAACTCCTACATGAAAGTCCACATTCTTTCCGCTTTCCATATTAATATTTCCAGGTTTTCATCGAATTCTACTGCACTGCAAAGACAGCCCTCCATCCTTCAGCAAAAGTTGGACAATTTCATCGTGTCTTCAAGTTGCGTCGTCCTGAAGGTGTCCGTCGCGGTCCGGAGTGGCAGGCCGTCATCTTGCGACTCCGTCACGCGCCTCCACAACCTTTTGTTCGTCCATGAAAGCCGCACTTTTGTCATGTTTTCTTTCAGCCTCTCTGTATTGTTTTTAGGCGCTTTGAAGGCACACTTCCTTGTACCGAAGTGGTGTTGCCAAAGATCAAGACTCAGTTATGTGATTCTCTTGTAATGACGTGAAACTAGACTCGCCCGCGCAAGTTTGGGAGTGAGTTTTTGAGCTTGTTTTGTCTCGCTTTGTATGGGAGTCATGAATGCCCATGAATTTCACCAGTATTTTCACATCTCATAGAGACTCGTTGATATGAGTTTTGCCTGGTTGTTTTTTTGCACATGAATCGAGGAACTAATTTGGAAAAAACTTCTAGTTGGAGTCAATAGTAAGAGAATTGTGATTAATTTTTTCGTGTTTAGTTAACTTAAGTAGTCACCTGAAAAGCACCGCGTGTACCAAAGTGATTGAATGGTTGAACTGACTCGGAATACAAAAGAAAAGTTTATTTAACTTATTTCAAGTTTTGCAGAATGATGGAACGCTGGTCGCTAACTATTTCCTAAATTACTTAATTCAAAGCGCCCTCTCCGCGTCAGTGTTGAACCGTCGCGAAATGTTTGAAGAGTCGGGAATTTGACGTTCCTGCGGAGTTGGGCACTAAGCAACAATCTCAAGAATACAATTCAATTTTGGCTCCCTAAATTGCTCCTATGTTCTGTGGTGCTAGACGTGTGTGGTGCACTTCGTACTTCCTCAATGGGTGTAATGCATCCGAAGACGAATGTGTTCTGCTCGCTTTTTTCAAGCGATGGCATTAAAGACTGTTGAAATTTGTCATGTTCATTCCAACAAGAACGTGCTGGATAAAATTAAGTTTTCTCCTAATTTAACCCTGGAATAGTAACCCTAGATTTAAGGTTACGTGAAAGATAGACTCTCAAATCCATGGGAAAAAGTAGAGGGCAAACTACGAGGTATGAGAAACCCGAGGTTACTATTCTATGGTTAAGGATTGACTCTCAACTGCACTTGATTTTGTGATGGGTATAAATCATTTCATGTCTGAAATTACCTATAATCTTTCATAGGAGATTGATCGTCTTTCTGTGCATGCCTGCTACCGGCTGCTCTACAAAATTGATGCATAAAAGTTTATCGCGGCTTCTGTTGTGTGGGCCGACTTGTTTAATTTTTACTGGGGGACGTGCTCCTTCATGAATGTCAGGAGAAATGTTGCATTTGAAGATGCCCTGTTATTTACGGTAACTCTGACGTGAAATAATATCATTTTCAGTATCACTGATACGGGCACTGATACGGGCTGCGATTTTAGTTTAGCAATACGGACCCGGGAATTTTCTCCTATCTAAATCCTTAACAGTTTGGGATAACTGAAATTTTAAAAGTGCCCCATCGTCCGTTATTTGGTCTGCGACTGTATAAACTAAATTTATGTTCTACAATTATGAAGTCGCAAGATAATTTTCATACGTAAGAATTGTTTTTTCTATTTTTTATGTAATCCTTTGAAAAATGATCGCCATTCGTAATACTGTAACAAAAATACTGGAGTGTATCCTTGTAATCCAATTATGGAACTCAACGACTCACCGTTAATCTTGTTCTACCTTCCTTGCAAACGAGTTAGTTCTTTTTGAAAAGGCGTCGAGGCCTAAAAAACTGCGTCAAGGAAAGTTAAGCGAACTTCAGCGGGCTCGGCGAGAAATATAAAAAGGGGCGTCTTGTAGGCTCCTTCAGTGTCAGAAAACACGACTCTTTTCCACAGCTTAGATTAATTTTAACCCCCCTCCCCCCCCTTCCGTGCCAGAAAAATCGCATTTCTCAAAGTTTTACTCCTGTTCCATGAAACTTCTTTTCTCGGTCGACTTTTTCGCTATAATTAGAAACAGCGAATGACTTCAAATAAGAAATTGGCTCTCTTGCTTATCACCTCACCCGTTGGCTGCCCAGGGCTCATTTTCAGGCCCTATAGTTCCAAAAGAATTCGAGACTTCTTCGCCGTTTTACAGGTGCTGGATCATTTCTTGTGCGCTTACTTTATGTTTGGAAATCGCCCATACTTCCATGCTTGATTGGACGATGTCGTACACTCAATATGTAATGAACCGAACTTGAAAAATTGTATAGTGCTCTACCACCCTGCGCAACTGACGCATAACGAACCATCTATGCAGGTGTTTATTGAGATTTTTTCTTAAATTTTGCAGCTTTTCAGCCTAAGAAAACTTGTTCCTATTGAAAGTATTTTCTAGTACTTTCGTGAGCAACAAACTTTGACCCTCTATCGAATGAATACTGAAAATCACGGTGATAACAAAATGAATGCTATACTTAAGTTGAGGCTGTCAAAGGCATCAAATATCCACGAGCGAAATGGGGAGAGCTGGCTCAAACATCGTAAGGAATCTTGGAATAAAGTCGCGGGCTTTCATCACGACGCTTGATGGATGCGCGCTCCCTTGAGGCGCTCACGTGCGCACACACACTTGCGGAGGAGCGTTTTGTTTACCAAACTATTTCTTGGAGTCCGGGGGGATGTAGGCTTGTGTGTTGTCGAGTGATGGCTTCCTAAAGTAAGCTCAGTAGTTTGAAGAGAAGAAATTTTCGGGAAAAGTTCGTAACAAGCCATTGAAGTTTTAACTCTAGTAGAAAAGCGCTACCACCCAGACATGACTCAGCCTGTTGTGAGGCATCTTACGGCCGTCCACGCGATCGATCACCGTGAGACTGAAACGCCCCATAGGCCTTATGCCACAGTTGCTGCTCTTTTGTTGCATTTATTTTGCCTGTAACTTGGCCTCCGTGGTAATCCTATTTGCTGTATTTTTGCTCGGAATGAGTCGACAGATACTGAATTTGTAATGGTCATGGAGTGTGCGTTGTAATTTTAGGTGAAAATGCGATCCTTGTAATGTAATGTAACGTGCCTACGGTGAACAATGACTGCAGGTGCTCCTATTAAATCGCCTTCAATATACTTTTAGTGTGGGACAATCATGGCTCGGAATGACTAATTTTTACCATTTCTCACTATTTGTCTACTATTCAGATAGCCTGTCCATTCTCTACTTGACGTCTTATCAGTAGCCAACCACATGTCCACAGACTTCAAAATTGGAACGAAATTGTGAGGCAATAAATAAGAATTCCATTCATAGTTTGGGACAAATTGTTAACTCTAAGAAAAATGGTAGCATGGTTTTCATAAAAAGAGAGTGCGGAGACGTTTTCTTACCCATCACTTCAGTGCGAAACATAGTCATTGCTGTACCTTCATTATAGTAAAACATCACTTCAAAAAGGTCTCGCTTGTATTTCAATAATTTCATCCACCGCATAACCAAGATGAGAAAATTTAGTTCCAAAACGGGAAAGTAATTTCTAAAAGTAGGCGCACAGCTGTTCTGTTGTCATTTTGATGGCGCTCAAGGGAGCCTAATTTTGTTAACGTGGTAAATTTTCAATAACATTCAAAGAGAGGGCAAAACAAGTGACCAGTCACAGAAGAATGATGTCCCTGAGGACGGCAACTTTTAGTGGGTATAAAGCAATAACGACGTGTGCCACACCCTCGCCATGCAGCCCGAGAGCAGCCCTCAAGGCTTCACGTCCACTGGCTGCTTTCCCTTATTTGCCCTCATTGCTTGTCGGTATTAGTGGGCTCTCCTTGGTTTTGAAATGAAGTTTTGAGGGAAAAATTGGAATCTAGAAATGATACCGTTTTTGCTAGGAAGCCCTTTTGTGCGCTCAAATTTGTGTTGCATTTTTTTCTGTAGTTTTCTCCCTGTATTATTTTAAGATATTTACAGTCCAGATGTCTGAATCCTTCATTGGTTTACATGCCAGTTAAACTTCGGAATTCTATTCATCGTCCTTTGGTGGCTTACTTTCAAACATTCTACCATATAGCCAATTTTTCCGTTCTGCAGCTGGCAGATTCTTCAAAGTTTTCTTTGCTTTGCTTGTATCGTCGAAGGACACGTACTAATGGGCATACGCTGATAGATTTGATCAACATCTTGCATTATTTTCCTACGCAGTTTGGTTGAGGGAATACGAAACCCTTGAGGAATGAGAGACCGCACCTGACTACGCTTGCGCCGCTGTACCTCCTTTCCTCGACTCGCTGTGGTCCCGAGCTGTTCATTAATGAGCGGCGGTGCTTAATTCATGGATGGTCCACATTGCCCTAATTGAGCTCTAACATGGCGACCTCTGCTCGCTCCTGCCGACTCGCATGTGGCATTATTCCCTACTTGCGCTTCATTTAAAATACTTCATTTGGCACTAACTCGATTCTCCTTATCGCACATGAATCATTTCCTTTGGGGTTGAATAAGGCATTTCAGATAATAATAATAATGAGGGTCAGTGTTATCTCATTCGATGATTGATAGGTTTGCATATATTCTGATAAGTGTACAATATCAATACCGAAAAATGTGCTGCAAGTGATACTCCTCCGAATCACTTTTTCCATTCGGAAACGCGTCCGTTCGTGTTCGCTATGCGTGCGTGTTTATGCGGGGATAGAGAGTTTTGGTTCACAACCATTCTCCTGCGAGCGATAAAACGATTTGTGTATTTTGTCAGCAGTCGGCAGCAGGCTGAACACTGCGCTGCTGCAACGAGCTGCAATGCTTCTTTGTGTCCCATGTTATGATCGCTCGAATGAACGACTTATGGTGGTGTTCTCCAGTTTTGAGGCAGAAAAGCTTCAGTTTGGAACCTCTTCGCGTCTGCGGATAACATTGGTTAAGGTCGCATTTAAATTTCATTAATACGTGCTTTTCGTTGTCGCGTATAAAAAAAATTTATTCTTGGGGTAGATGCGTGAGATTCTAGGGAAACGTTAAAGCCTTCATTGAAGTGTTACGTCTTAATCAGATAAAAAATTTATCATATGGATAGTGCAGATGTGAGGTTTTCATTAAATTTACTTTACAATTAAAATTTTATGTATAGAAGCAGGAACGGGAATAATTTTTATTTGAGAATGATTTCAAATGTTGATTTCTTCAATTGAGATGTGCAACATGATTAAATGTCCACTTCTGAATTTTGAACTTGACGGGCTGACCCATACGAGTTTCCATACTATCTTCACATAGAAGGTTGTTTCACAAGTAATGGCATACTTGAGAAATATAGTTTATTATGGAAAAGTTTACTTGAAATGTTAATATTAGTCAAAATACCCCTCAGGAGGCATAGGTTATAGGTAATAGGGTTGGGTTAATTAGGTTTGTCTCTCCCACGTTATAGGGAGTGGCATCACCAGGGGGTCACTGTTAGGTTATCTAAGCTACAGCTAGGCTTTCGGGACTTCTATCTTTCGTGCTCACTTTGTTTCTTTCTATTTTCATGCCTTTCTAATTGATTATTTCTTTATCATTTCTTTCTCTTCTTTCTTTACCTGCTGTCTCTATGCGTAGGGGGTTCTGTGTGGAAACACACCTGTACGTAGATTAGTCGTTTCGTAAAGTTAATACTAAGGGTCTTTTCTTTTCGCTCTCGTGAGTGGCACTCCCTGTGGCTAGACGATTTCGACCTAACTAATAAAATAAGATAGAATAATTAGTCAAAAATATTAGCGTTGAGCATCTAGGCTTCTCTGCCATCAATCAACGCGGTTATTTGTTTCTTTTTAATAAAAGCTTATTGGCTGTAATGCAACAAAAATTTTGAAAGCTGATCCCACCTCTAGTTTGAACCTGAAAGTTTCACCGATCGAAAATGTTCTTAATTGCTCAGAAAAGGATAGTCACTAGGTAGTCACGACCAATCACTCGTGGGCCCCTCACCCCACGCGTTGTTTGTATACCAGTAGTTTGGGAAACGCTGTGCAAAAGTTTGAACCCGTGCCAGATAAGAAAGCGTAGGTCTTTTCTTCTTATATTTTTAACTAATGGTTTATATGCTTTAAGAACGCTTTCTGTCTGAAATATATTGAATGTGATTAAAGAACACATCTTAATCATAAAGTATACCGAAAAGGCAGTAAAAATGTACTTAGAATACAACGCTAAAATGACATCAAACCTGAGGGTTCCGGATTTGGGGGTGCACTCAAAAAAAGTGATTCTTAATTCTACTCCAAATTACACCCTCGCAGATGAAGCAAACTCACGCGACTCAAGTTCATGTTAGATCAGCTATTATTTTATAATAATCTGGTAGCATCATATCAGGTCATCCCTTTAGATTCTGTTCAATTTTCATATGGAAGGCTGAAATCCGTACTCTAAAATCTAGATCTTTTTATGCCAGTTATTTCATTCAAGCACTTACATCCATTAGCTGAGGTAATATTTCGGGGCGCTTCAGCTGCAGAGTTCCTTTTTCTAAACTCTTGAAGCATTCTCAAATGGTGATTGTATACTTTTACTCCTATATTTTAAACACTAAAATTAGTGAAATTTTAATTACGCGTAAATCATTCCTTAAAATAAAATTCTGTTCGCATAGACACCTTTATAATGTGTAAACGAAACTTGATGACATTAGACATTCAAATATACAGTGAGAATTCTAAAATAATTTAAATTCAGATATTTTTTAAGGGATGACCTCATAGACTAAATCTCTGTTAGCGCATTACTTTCCGTTGGGTTGTTTTCCATAATGGGATGCTATGAAGTACTCGCTTGAAATTCAATTGTGTTCTTAGGATATTATGGTCGGAAAATGAGCTCATTTTTTTCAAGAGATTCCAGTGACCTTAATTGTTGCCTCTCCATTGTCAGTACTTCGACTCGGCAGCCAAAGTGTTCACACAATTTTCCTTTTCGTTTGGCTCGTAAGTTTCACAGTTTTTTAGCCGTGGCGTGCGTTCCCGTGAGCCTCGTCTGCTATAATTGCATTTCTGCGCGTTTGAAGGACGTCCTTCAACTGGACCCTGGCATGGCACTCAAGCCTGATTTATTTCTGTCCTCATCTCGCCCCGCCAACTTCAGACTGACGGATCGTGAGGCGCTTGGCATGAACTTTAATGGTCTTTAGCCCAGACTCTCAACGGTAACATTATTATCGACATAATACCCTGTTGGGTTTCTTATGGTTATAATTTGATTTGACTACATATGCGAGTGAACTCTGATACGTGAATCCGTTCTTATCTACGTTTTTGTAGTTCTGTGCGTCTCAGAGTTTATGGACTCGTGCCCGTATTGTAGGCATCGAATACTTATAACCTATCGTGAGTTTGAAAATATTTTATTTCTACCTGTATTGGGCTTAGTACGAATGGTTGACTACATAATATGACATCTGGTGTGAAATTTCACATTCGCTATTTTGGTAAAGGCTAACTGTTCGCGATGTCTTGGCTGAATTGAGTGTGTTTGAGTTTGTTAAAAAAGGTCCATGTAAGGCTTGGGATGAGCGTGCTTCGAAAATGAATATACTTCTTCAAATCTGTTTTACATATACAACTGGTACGTATTGCACGCAATTTGCCATACTGGTATTTCGTGAACGCTAATCTTTCTAAATCTATGGCATGTAGTCTCATCTTCGACTGTGTCGTTCTCACACACATACAGCCGATGGCTAGCCTGGTTTATCCTTGCCATCGACGTCACTTTCAGTTGGTTCTTATGTCAAGTACTGGAGCCTAATTTATGGCTATCATCTATGATACTTCAGTGCTTGCTAGGAAATACGAGGTTTGTGACCACTGGTTTTCAGTTCACATCAAAATGGCATCAGGTACAGAACAGCGACTTTTGAAAATTTGAAACCGTCCTTCATTTGTCGGAGTCCAATTTGCACTCGAAGCGCGTCAGTAATCTGTCCGGTGGAGCGCTCTCGCATGCTTACTCGCTCTGAAAAATTAATTCGGCTTCAGTTTGAAATTCACCCAGTTTGGCGTTGCTCTTTGCTGACTCAACTCCGAATGCTCGTAGTCGAGTAACGCACCACGAATGTTTTAATTTAGAAAGCACGATATTTTGTTTTCCCATTTAACGAGCAGTGCTTACAATTTGATTTTTAGCGCTAAAAAATTCATGCTCATAACGTAGGCTGAAAATATTTTCAAATTTATTTGCCTCTTATTTATTCGGGTCTGGAATTTGATTTGCATTTTTGGGATTTCTCGTATAATTGTAGCGTTGTACCACAGTCACCAATTGATTGTTCCAATGGATAAACTTCTGGTATTTCTCTTTAAATGTCGACCGAGATCACAATTCCGAAGCTTTTGTAGTGTCGTTTGACATCAGAGGTTTTATCTGGACGGTGCACAATCCTTTCTTTGTCTGTGGTCTGTGAACCACCATTGGGTGTGTACGTGGGATCCGACCAACGGGTCATTGTTTTGTCGTAGATTCCTTCACGAGTGCGCGGACGTCCCTTTTGTGATCGAAATTGAGAGATATGCTGTCCATTTTAAATCTATCAGAAAGTTCTTTCGTGATAAATTTGT
>VOMN01074832.1:0-28378 GCA_014899125.1 Orchestia grillus
GCACCTCGCTTAGCTGCTTAGCTCAAAGCACCTCGCTTAGTTGCTTAGTTCAAAGCACCTCGCTTAGCTGCTTCTCTGCACGACAGGAAGCAGAAATGTGGATACCAGACAGGAACGTTCCGCATGAAGTAAATATTTTAGTTCCGCATGACGTAAATAAAATTTAACAATACCATCACTTCGATTTGTGTTTTCTATTGCTGCCCTGGCTAAAAAAAGACGTTCTGTATCGAACAATACATGCGATCAAAAATAAATACTCTTAAACAACATTAAGAAAGTAGGATAGTGGCTAGATGGAAGTGAATCACAGATATACCTCGTCCACTATAATTAATGATCACATACTGTGTAGTAAACTTTTACCTAAAAGGACTTTTCATTATTTGTGGTTGTTTCTAGGGAACATAACAACAGCCACACTTGTGCAGATATTGACTCCACAAAAAAATATATTGACTTGATTATACCGGCGGCGTAATTTTGCAGTACAACAACGCACGGCCACGCGCTTCTGAAAAACCTGTCCAAAAGCTGCAAGGCTTCACTCAATCAATCTTGTCTCATTATCAATAATAACCCAATCCCGCTGGTACTGATTACCATTTCTTGAGTCATGTTGATCTTTCCACACGCACTAAAACATCTTTTCATAAAGACAATTCTAATAATCGCATCATTCGAACCGTTTTTATCCCCAGAGAATTAAAATTTCTTCAAAATAAGATCGAGAACTTACATGTTCGTTAGAGAAAAATTTAGCCATCAACCTAGGATAAATTTCAAGTGTACAAATTAGTTAATCAACATTTCGGAGGAACTTTATTCACATTCTTTGTAGTGGTCATTCCAGGTGTAGCCTCAATTTCACGGCTGGTATCAAAGACACGTGTTACAAAATAGATTAAACTGGACCGATCTTTTCTCTGAAGACTAATAACCTGAATAGCATGTCGTGATGAGTTTTGAAGCCTCAGTAGCACAGATCGTTATGTAGAGTATAAATTAAGAGGATGAGAAAACTCCATAGGTGCTAATGAGAAAAATTTAGAGCCGTCTAAAAACAAAAACACCGAAGTTTTTTGTCTTTCATCAATTGAAGATTCACAGAATATCAAATCTTCAAAGACTGGCAAAATGGTCAGCCAGGCAACTGGTAAAAGAACGCCCATGTTTGACGCCACGAGACGAGCGCCCCCGTACACGCACAGCCAACAGGAGCAACAGCAACTGTCACATTCATAAACTTTGAACCCTAGTCGACGCGCGTGTAAAAAAACGGACTCTCAAAATACGGTACAAATTAATGACAGGTAGTTAGCGGAAAATGACAATGAGAGAAGTATAAAAATAATTGCGTAGACACCTATGGAGAGAAGCTCTAGAAGTGTGTGTAGCAATTATTCAAGTCCATTCAGTAAAGGAACCTAAAAAGCATAATTCAGATGGCCACTCAATGGACTGGAACTCCATTATAAATAAATGTGATCAAAAGAAACGAACGATAAAGAGCAATGAAAAACTATCTTCTATCACTAGTAGACAAACATTTTTTCCAGGTAAATGCATGTCGGATTGCAAGCACTTTCTACTTGAAAGATTATGTACCACTAATATTCCACACAAGAAAGTGTGAAACTATCTGAATTGAATAGCATTTCACAGGGCGTGAATTCATCAGTTGAAACTGTGCTTAATTCAGACGTCAAATTTTGTACGCACAGGAAGCGTTTAGTTTATTAGGAAATTGTACGTATTGAGAAGAAAAAGAGAAATTTTAAAATATCCAATGATAATAAAAAATACTGAGTCACACGATCAAGTTTAAAGAGAATACCTGTATCATCGAAAGGAAAGTTTCCTTAGATGAGGTCCCTATTCAAGGTCCCAATTCAAGGTCCCAATTCAAGGTCCCTATTAGAGGTCCCTATCAGAGGTCCCTATCAGAGGTCCCTATCAGAGGTCCCTATCAGAGGTCCCTATCAGAGGTCCCTATTAGAGGTCCCTATTCGAGGTCCCTATTCAAGGTCCCTATTTAAGGTCCCTATTAGAGGTCCCTATTCACACGAAATGTGATCCAAAGAGAGCTCAGAGCAGGGACCACTCAGTATGGACAATTGAGAACGGGTGATCTATGCACTAGGTGAACTCTTACACGGAATCTCCGGTGCATAGAACCAGAAAGTTCATAATAAAGAGAAAGAAAAAACAATGGATACAAAGAAAGTGTGAAGGCTAAAAGAAGCAAAGAGGGTACGAAAGATGAAAGTCCCGAAGGCCTACCTATAGCTGAGGTAGGCCTCCTGGAGAAGCCAGTCCCCATAACATACGATGGACAAAATTAACTAACCTAATCCTGTTGCCTATCCTAAACCCTCTAACTAACCCTCTCCCCTGAGATGTATCGAAAAGAAAATAACCACTTTCTGACTAGAAATATGCTCAGATTTCTAAGACGCTCAGCCTTCTCTAAGGATTTAATATTACTTCTATTTTCAGCAACGCCGAACAGACCGAAATGACCTGCACAAGTAATTAAATCTTTGTTTTTATCAAGCGGGAACCTGACTTATGAGCAGAAATATTCATTTCTGCACAAAAACTTAGGTGAAACTAGTGAGGATTATAAAACCCTAATGCACGGCGCGATGGGGTTATCGAAGTTATAATCGTCACGGAAACATGGAATCAGTGAAGTTGAAAAACTTTTCTAGACAAACGAAAGTTAAGCAAAAATGCCCTCAAACCTCACTCATGTCATCAAACGTACATAGGTATGTACATTTTCTGTAATTTTTGATCACGTATTGAATACAATACAATTTTAAACAATACGCTATATAAATTTGAAAGCCGCCCAACAAACGATATTTCTAGTAACGTGCAAGAGTAGACAATATGAAGAACAGGGTTTGTTTGCAGCACATTAATAACAGCAACGGTGCGAAAAAGGAGTGCAGTTAGTCTACGGGAATTGATACGAATATTTCAGTATCCTATCCATAATTTTACTTATGTTTTGAGCACCACGTTCATTTTGTACTCTGGAACCTCATTGGAAACAAGTTCAGTATATTATGATGCGATAGAAGAATCAATTATTTTAGCTATCAATTCGTAAGCAAAAAATGACAACGTTCTTGATAGATGGAAAAAAACATTCACGCATAGATAACAAAACTATCAATTAGTGGAACATTAAACCAGCTAGCCTAATTCGTAGATGATATGGCCTTTTTTGGCACACAATAAATTGCGTACTAAACTTCCCTTAACAACAAAGACAATGAAAAAGGTAGAAACCGAAACATAACACTTGTACAATCACAGCATCTACGGCACAACATCTATCTTGTATAATGCACCAGGGGACGACACATAGGACTTCAGGGAGACGAACACCAAGATAACATCAGTAGCGACATCAGAGGCATCGCTTACTACTGAACCAGTGACTGGCCGCAACGCCCATGGTTCTGTTGTCCTCGACTACTGCAATGGCATCACTGAGGAGCACTAGCGAACTTGCTCGTATTCACGTGTTGGCAGCCACAGCCCACTGCACATTACTATGCGTGCTGCACTAGCACTGCAATAAATTCAGGCGTGCTGACTTGTAATGCCGCAGTAAAGCGCAGTCATGCTGCAACACTCGGCCGCCGCTGCGTGAAAATGAGCATTGGCTCGTATTAAACACCGATAGGGGATTCAAAAATACTGTTCAAAGCATGAGCTAGATCATCCTATAGACACTAGTTGGAACAAAACAAAATATTGACAAAGACCCGAGAGTCATCACTCAAAATAACGGCAAAACTTAATTCAGGTAACCATAGGCCTCACAAAACAATGGAGATCCCGTGAACTCAGGACGCTATACATTTGTAGCCACTGTGAGTCGTGAGCACAAGCTCAACTTGGAACTCTGCCATGTCTCTGAACATCTCCAGATGTAATGACTTCTCCCTGCAGTTACAAACGATCGAATTACATTCTCAGGTAACTTCATTCATCAGGAAGTGAAAGTAAATCTACATGATCTACATACACTTCAAATACGTGCCCAGAAAGACCTATGGCACCAGTCTACCTGTCTGAGCCCCCCTCTGAAATGTAAGCAAGAGTCTGAGTAAGAGGCGGTTATGACGGGCAGCCGTGCGTGGGAGGAGGGTCAGAGAAGGGTCCGAGCGACTCATAAACAACTCAGCCGAGTGGTAAACTCGGCAAGAATTTCGACCCAAACAGAAGAGTGAAGGCCAGACATGAAGGCGGTGCAGCCGCCCACCTCATTCGAGAGGCGTGAAAATCAGACAAATATCGTCCACTCGTGGACATCAAGCTTCGATAGTGCAAATAAACGGCGATACCATCAACAACGGACGTGAACAACAGGCAGCAGCAACGGTAGAACATCAAGCATTGCTTTGCCAGACCCGACATATGGTTTGACAAAAATAATTCGTTGGTCACCTTGCATTAAACCACTATACACATTGCAGGTCGTTTGCAAGTGTATTTCAAAATGCCCTCCCCCGAATGCACAGTTAATTTTCCATAATTCGTTTATGTTCGATGCTTCAGAGGTTTCGTTAGAAACACGAGGAAGCTAATTCTTCCTATGAAAACGAGGAAGCTAATCATTACCATAAAATTTCTTACCAGTGGCTACCCTAATGACCTATCGAGAAAACTGTCAAAATACAAGCTACATTAAAGTGAAGAAACCGGAAAATTGTATCAAAAGTATGACAAAAGGTTACTTCTAAATCTACTATTTAAAACCGTCAGAGGCAAAATGTACCTCATACTTTAAATATGAGTGTAATAGTCAATGATAGTTTAATTGATTAGAAATTGACCAAGTTCTAGCAAAAATTGGCGATGCTCAGAAGGATCCTTAAACTTAGACATGTGTTGAAGTGCAAGACGTTAAGAATCAATCTAGCCCAATAGATTCCTGCAGCAGTTATTCAAAGTGAGCTGATCTGACTTAGTTCACAGAAGTTTTAACTTAATTTAATTTAATAATACCACAGTCTAATATTTGCACCAAGGCATCAAAGGCTGCGTGTTGAGCAAGCCATTCACCCGAGTACACTCGTGTCTCACTACAACCGCATTCATACACTGAGCAAAATACTTCATTCCCATACATACTAATACAATTTATTGAAAAATTGAATTCTTGAAATGTCTTTAAGGATAACTGAGAAACTTTTTCTGGGTATCTACTTATTTTCCTGAGCTTCCGAGCTGTACACAACTCGATATTAATTTTAAGGAAACGAGATTTTGAAAACCGTGACGGATAAGGAGGTGGGGCCTATCTGGTATACAAAAATATAATTTTCTGAGACAGTAATAAATTATCCCCTAATCAATCAAATTTACACTGCTGGATAATACCGTAAAAAGTGTTGGGGAATTCGATATGTCGATTATAAGAATTTTAATTATTATGGGAGTAAATGGCTTCTAAAAGTTATCTCGATCTAACAATATTTTCCGTTATCAAAATTCTTGGGGTGACTCGGCATATTTGATAGCTCTTTTCTTTACAAAGTTTATTTACGACAGAATATAGGCAACTTTCTCAATGTATCTTCGATATTCACTTAGTCTCTCCTACACTTATTTCCGGGTCTCTTCAACATAAACGTTATCGCAATTGTTACGACTAATTTAATACACTAGATTAGTTTAAGAATATTGTTACATTTTTGTTTTAGATTTTGCATTAATTTAGACTACAGAGTATTTTTGGCTAGCCGGCGATTTAAACATGTTTTTAAATAATCGTTTTAATCTATCGGTTGCTCCTCTAAAGTAGAGGGCAAAACCTAATCTCGTAGGGTTTATTTCGTTCTTATCTGGTTTCGTTTACACTTATAATTGATTCTATTCGTTTTTTTTGGATGCCCGTTCGTTGATACGGTATTTCTGACTTGTATTTTTTCGTCTTCAAAATTATCCTACGAGGAAAGCTTTCAAGTGATACACAAGGGATTTCACTACGGCGCATTTTGTCGTCATGGCATGGTAGCTTGAAAACTTCAAATACTCGTTAGAATTTGTTGGTTTTCTATAGCTACCAAATTTTACGGAACAGTCATTTTATCGTTTTCTCAGCAGATTAAAGAATGGTAGTTCTTGATCGGTTCATTTTTCGCACATGAGCTAGATATGAGGGTTGATTGATAACGAATGTTTCCAAAGGAGATTGGAAGCTTGACTACACACAAATCCAGAGCAATTATTTGGGAAAGTTACTATTTAACTGATGATATCAGCTATGGAATTTCTAATTAAATTCAAAAAGACGGGGCAAAGCGTTGGAGGCCAAACGCTATGCCGTCCTTTTTTGGAATCCTGCACGATTAAGTTTAGATATGCGTCATACTATATTGAAAAGTATTTTGATCAAGTTTATTTTCAAGGCATATAGAGGCACTACAGAGGAAATACTTTTCGAGTTAATTCTACTGAAGAACAGCACCAACCCCAATTGAGCGCAGGTAGGAAACGTGGTGCACATGGTAGTCGTTCGACACAACGGCGAACTGAATATCGAATGTTAACATTTTGGACAAATAGATTTGGTGGCATTTGGAAGAAATAATGCACAGCAAGGCTTAGGATAACGCAGGAGCACTGCAGGAAGGCACGTTCAAAGTTGACTGGAAAGAGGAAGAATCAAATTAAAGAAATAACTTTCACGTTCAAAAGCCCTCGGAATGTATGTTTGAAGTTGGAGAAGCATACTAGAAAATACAAGAAATTCGACCTCATAATTAAAGATGTCTGTATTTGATACTGTATAAAATCTTGTATCATACTCAAATGAACTCATGTGTTTTGATTTACCATTAATTGATCGCTTTGCATACTTCTGAGCTAATAAAAACTCGCAATACGTCAATAGTATAATAAATAATCAACCCAGGCAAATGCAATACACGAACGAATACGGTTTCTTACGAAAATATGACATCACTACTGACATGGCACATACGGTCCGTGAACTCAGACGCATTTTCGTAATGAAACGCCCCATACAGACGACCACAATCCGACGAAGCATCAACTGACATTTCACAAGATTATGTGCAATGCAAGACGATTGTCACCGCCTGCAAAGCACATCGCCAATCAAGTGTAAACAGCGCCTCTCATCGTCAAGCCATTAAAAACATCAGAAGACGATGATAGCAGCACGTGAGGGGCGCACGGTGGCAAACAGCCAGCCCGGCCGCGGCAGCAGAGGCAGACGAGGGGAACGCCATGACAGCTCATGATAATGGACGACGAAAGTGACAAACGGCAAGCAAACTAAGACGGGGGGAGAGGGCGCTATGTTCTTAAAAATAATCCTCACGCAGGGCCGAAACAGAAATTAAATGAAGGGATATTTTAGTCAAATATATAACGTAAGTAAATAACATAATATGAAAATGAAGTAAAGAATATCGATCAGCGTGAGCGAAAGTTGAAAATTTTTAGGCGCAACCAACAGGAAGTGATGATGATGAAGTTGATGCGAATACGGGTTGTGAGTGAGATGAGCAGAAAAATGCAGAGTACTTTATTTATAACAGAGAGATATTATGAAACTAAATAAAATCTAAAAAAGAAGTTCATGCAAAACGAAATAAGAAAATACGATATTGACACACATAAGAAAACAAGCTCGTAACGCAACTATGAAAAGAGAAAAAATCAGCGTGAAGAGTAACTTTGCCGCAAGACTTCATATCTTAGTTCTATACCACAATTTATACAAGCGCTTACAATCACATGAAGGCAATTTTATCGCGAAAAATCAAATGATTCAAAATATCTGTTTGTGCCTGCATCAGATGAATCCTTAAATGATTCTTTACTTATACAGATTATTTATAAACATGAACCTGTCACTAGTGGTGAGTGATGATACTCCAACACGTAACCGAATTTAATCATTCACTGAACTTCAAGTGATATTATAGATGTGCTGCATCACTGCGCTTGGCAGCCGAGTCAAGTTGATATTAAGGATGTGCTGCATCACTGCACTTGGCAGCCGAGTTTTCAGATTACTCCAACACGTAACCGAATATAATCATTCACTGAACTTCAAGTGATATTACAGATGTGCTGCATCACTGCGCTTGGCCGCCGAGTTTTCAGATTCGTAGATCCCAAAAAATAGGAGATGTTCAAGTTGCACTCATTATCTGAAACACGGCAATTTCATCGAAATGACACACGGTCATGTCGAGACGTTCTATTTGTAGCATGTATATCACACTCAAAGATATGATCGCTTAAATTTAGGGTACCCTAGGTGAAAAAATACTTTCCTTTTTCATAATTGTACAGTTCACTCCAGATAGATGCGGTGTTTTCATGTTAAAATGTAGCTCCGCATCAATCATTACGAAAACGTACAAAAATAAGACAATAAAACCATTATTTAATAAATATAACATGCAACATCCCGTGGTGGGAGAAGCTGCTACTAGCATGCCCGTGAAGGTAGATCATTTTATGCACCCAAAAGAAGAAAATTCCGTACTCGCGTGGGCATTTTCTTCCACATTGAATTTTCAAACTCAGAACCTCACTTCATTCATACCCAGTCTAAGTTTTTCGCGTGCCAGCTATAATTTTGGCCGCCCAAACGCAGATATCGAGGCCGAGGCGGCTATTGCGACTATTTTCGCAGTCATAACGCAGTAATCGCCGCGTGATTCTGTAAGTAATTCTTTCACGTGAAAAATTATTTCAATTGCCAAATGAGTAAAACATTTTGTTCTCCTCTTCGAATTGAAGTCAAATCAATACACTCGATTGATAATAAATTTTAATAATTTAAACAGTTAATGTACAGTAACTAAGTTCATTGTTTTGAAACGCGTCTAACTATATTACTGCAGTTACCCATCACAAGCCTAATATTTTATATACCCAATCAATTTGAATTCTTCAACACTAATAAGGGTTATGAATGAAAGAATTAAACGTAACAGCGCACTTCCGACTCCATCACTGGCCTGGAATTAGTCTAGTTGAGCAATGAGCGATGAGCTCGTTAATGGATGCTCGATGGATGCTCGATGGATGCTCGATGGATGCTCGATGGATGCTCGATGGATGCTCAATGGATGCTCAATGGATGCTCAATGGATGCTCAATTGATGCTCAATTGATGCTCAATGGGTAGCGGCTGGAAGAAGCGTTCCGCAGTGGTCGGAGAAATTCCAAGAATAATCCACCCAGCTTGCGTCACTAAAGCACCTGCGAGTGTAAGGTACGAATGCATCTCTGTGTGTTCTAAAACGGGAGTAATCGCGGAAACACATCGTCAAAGAGTGCTAATTTACACGGAATGCATAAATTTGTGCATCTTAGGTGTACCTATTTTGGGGCAACGGAAAATGCATCTGAGTGCATAATTTTACTCTCTTATTTTTCTCAGTGTGATTCATTATTTTGTCTCTTCTAGTTCGACCCTTTACGAATCGATATATATGCTGCCATTACTTCACGTCTCGAATTTGATAACCTGTCTAATTCGGTCAAGGCTGCAGGAGTGAATGATCAGTGCACAGATCCAGCTTCTTCGTCTCAAGCAATTACAACGCATTCCGCCTCACTCATAAGCTACAACAAACGTGCTCTTATTTGCAAGGGATTGATGATATAATAATTTAGCTTTAATCAACAGCTGAAGCTCAATCTAATTTGATGATGAAATACGTAGAATCCCTTCGTTACCGCAGAAATTGTCATTAAGGAGGTTTTGAGTGAAGGCATGTTAGCAGGCTGCTCCTTTTCGCGTTATAGGTTATTGAGACAAAAAATGTTCCGGACTAATGAATTAACTTTAAAGGCAACAAATAAAATATATGTTGAAATTCTGAAATTAAATCCGACATCGTACGTAGTAATTTTCACAACTCCAAAAACCATTCACAATACACACATTCGTTCAAGTAAAAAACAACTGATACTGCTCTCAGCTTGCACCATGAGCTTCAAAAATCGAGACTGGGTGAGGGCTACATGGCAATAAATACAAAGCAGGGTCAAGTAGCCCACACAAACGCTTCTCCCGAGATTCCAGGCGCAGAGGCGTTATTGAGGCTCTGCTCTCCACAGGAGTAAATCACAAGGAAATCGCAGAAGTCGCAGAGTTAGCAAGAGAAGGGAAGTTGACGGAGGGGGCAACATGAAACATTTTCTACTTGGAGAGCTTAAAATGGTTTCTACGAGAACAACAAAAGTAATACTAATTCAGAGTTGAACTAGCGCTGTCGTTCACTTTCAATGATCATCATAGTCAAACTCAGTACCAATTCCACTCAAGTGACGACATAAAGGTGCAAGTTTCCAAGTTTCAGGGGGCACAAACAGCTCCACTTGTTTTCTCACGATGAAGTAATTGAATTTATTTGATATTCAAGCGTTTAGATAAGTGTGAAGCACATTGACAAGCTAAAATAGAGGTAGATCACATATATGGCTAATATTCGTACCGTATATGTAGAAGCCATTAGAAATAGTCAAAATTCCCACTGCTCACGGATATTGGTTTCGCCAACATCAATGCAATACGTGACTATTAATTACGGGCTATCATAGAAAAACGCATGGATGAAGCACGAAGTCGATTGAATGAAGGGAAGAGCACTCGGAACTTGCAGAAGACAGGCGTCGCAAGCCAGAAAAACAGATCACAAAGGTTAAGCTTGTTTGTTGCGTTCGTGTGCTGAAGGTGAAAGTACTTACGACCTTTTCACGAAACTGATAAAAGCCGCTCAACGATTGGCAAAGCAGTCGTATAGCATACAAGCTGACGCCGGCACCTCGCAGTCACTCGACTGAAGCAGGAAGTGCACATTGGTTATTGACGCCAGATACAAGAGTCACCTGACGGAGGCAGGGTTGCACAGTCGGTGACCTTGAGGACAGAGGCAAACGTGACTTTAGAGCGTGCGTCTCGCGCTCGTCACCGACCACCTGGCACGCCACGCGCGGCGGGAGGGTGAGGGGGGCCATAAATACGGGGGCACACAGAGGCTACTCCTCACATGGGTCACCGCAGCCGATGGTGACACTTTCGTCTCGGTCTGTCCCTTAACAAGTTACTTAGTCATTTAGTTCAACTATCGAAGTTAAAATCATCAAGAAAATCCAATGTACCAAATCTTGTTATCAGTGTTTCGAAGAGATGCAATGGACTCGACGAAACAGTGCTATGTAAACTTATTTACCTTTTCCTGAGACATTGATGTCTATTACATCAATCAGCTACCATAGTGTAATATTTTTAAGACCTGTTTCTCAGAGATGTTGCTGTGGTAGTGCAACCAAAGCCACATTATTTCATAGAGTAATTTTATCCCAGCTAAATATCGACGTTGTTTACGTGATAGTGATATTTTTCCAGTGATTCTGATGTTGTTGAAGCTATTCTGATGTTGCTGAAGCAATTCTAATGTTGATGAAGTGATTCTAATGTTGCTGAAGTGATTCTAATGTTGCTCAAATGATTCTGATGTTGTTCAAGTGGTTCTGATGTTGCTTATAAGATTCTGATGTTACTGAATCTACAGAACACTCAGAAAAGTCAAGCCTTAACTGTTAATAATGGCGAAGTCAGTAATGATGATATTTACCGAGAAGTTTACCAAGACCTCATTAACACGGCATTTAACAGGACAACCCCAGCACCTTAGACCACACTTCAATTTCTGTTCAGTCCAACAATGATCTGTTCTCCATCCCTACATCGACGAACCCTAAATCCAAACATACGCACGCCTTGCCTCAGGTTTACCAGCGATCCGCTGGTAGAGCGATAGAATAAATATAGCTTAGCCTTTAATTCATGTTGTTTCGTTCGAAACTAAGATGAAAATACACCCAAGTGCATGAAATATGAACGTGAGTACATGCGATATTTCGTTCATTTAGAGAAGACGTTGGTCCTATTCGGGTCAAGTTGAGGAACCCATTTGAGCCGAAGAATAAAGAGCCGAAGAACAAACCTGTGCCCTGGCGACCTGGAGAGCAGCAGTGGGGGGCGCGGACTGCCCCCGGACAGACGCTAAAACAGCGCCGGCCCACAGCCGCACCAGTGCTTCGACAAGCGCATCCTTCAATACTTCACTACTAATTGAATATTTATCAACTGCCCTGCGGCTGGAGGCGTTTTTAAAGAGAATTTTTTTTTACAGATGGAAGTTTTTTTCAAATATCACACCACCATAAGTTCTTGGAATTTTAGCTTTTGTGTTTTCGTTCATTTGAACTGCGGACGAAATGACGGAAGTTAGAATTAAAGAACCACTTTGTATACTAACGATAAAAATCTACGAGAAAATACTAACGATAGGGGACAGAACTTTGCCAAAATATTAACTCAATTAAAACTAATTTTCTGAAAAAATTTACTAAATTGAGAATTAATAGCAGTTCTGAAGAAACAGATTACTATCAGAATCCTATAAAAACAATAAAGTAATTTCCCGCGAACTTCAGAAGAAACCTGTCTTTCAACCAAACTAACAAATGAGCAGCTGATTTAACGGACAGGAAATTAAAATTGAGAAGTATACCATTTCTGAAGAAATATAAGTCATGAAATAACTACTTTAAACTTGAATATAAAAGTTTTAAGTTATGATTTGACAGAAGTTTGATTCACAGCAAGGGCATGTCAGCGACGTGAATTCGGGACTAAAATAACTTTCCCTGACTTTCCTTGGTCTCCCTCGACTAACTGCCAAGAGAAAGCGGTACTGTGAACAGAGATTCTTAGTTCCTGTATAATTCTTTCGAACGGTTGATATTTAACTCAGAACGTTATTGAAGCTATATGTAGCACAAATCACAACTAACATAACCGTAAACTTGTTTCCATCTTTCCCTTTCCAACCACACACAGTTTGTAGCTTCTATGATGTCCACAAAAGACAATGCAGTAACAAATGAAAGTTGACCTCGCACTCGCTAGTTGCATGGTATGAGCTTAAGTTCCAGTCTTCAAGTCATTCCATCCATAAAACCTACTAACAATTCTAGGGACTGAAATATTTCCTAATTTAGCATTGGAGTACGACCAAACTTATTAGCCTTCTCGATTTATGAGAATTTAAAACACTCTTGAAGCCATGCGCCATTGAGAAAATTTTTTTAGCCCAATGGGTCCCTGAATAATAAGTGAGTGAGTCAAGCCAAGGAACGCGACAGAACCTAAGCAGCCATGCCAACAAACGGCCCCTCTAACGCTGAAGTAACAAATGTCTACAAGCACCTGCTATTTTTTGTGCTTGAACCTCGCGCCTCGAACATTAATTTTCTCGTTTCCTGACAGAAGCAAGAGACTTTGAGCAGCAGCTGCAGCAGGAACATCAGCAGTAGCAACAAGGGCAGCCGCTGCAGCGATACCAGTGGTGGCAAGCGCCAAATGAGCCGTGCGTGCGTCAACACCTCGACCTCTATGGGGCGAACGCTTGTTGCAAGGGGACGCTCAAAAGCCCGTTAGCCCTGCCGTCCTCACGCACAGACACCATCTTACTCACTATGGTACGAGTATATATTAACGAAGGCCCAGTCATCATCGACGTACAAATGATTCAAGTTTGTGTTACTGTACCACGGAAATTTGAAAATAATTTTAGACGAAGTTCAATGCAGGTGAGTAATTGTATACTATTTAAAGTTACGCCTGTCAAGTTAATTTAAGCTGGAAGTTCAATATTATCGATATACTGCCTGGCTGCCGCTGCAGCATCATATGTGTACCGGAAAACACTTTCTCTATAATCACACTCTCGTCAAATATACCTAAAAACGAAATTGAGGACAAGGACATGAGTTACTATAAATAGATTATTTTTTCTATAAATGTATTACGAATTTTTACTTACACTAGTTAAGAAACTCCCTTTTTACGCATGGGTATTTCTTCAGAAAAACTGAACTCGACCCCATAAAGATGAGCTCGTAGAGCCGGTCATTGGTCAGTACAGGCATGGTGCAAATTACTTGTGTTATTTCACCTTCAGAGCATTGAATGAAGGAAGTGAGAAGGCCCTTGAAGGCATTCACCAGTGACGGATGCCGCCGTCAGTCACGCGCTAGTGTTGAGAGGGCGTCAGGCATGCACTCAGGGTGCGGCCAAGGTACGCACGGACTGTCTGGCTCACCACGTCCTCGAGATGCCTTTTCAGAGCCGCATTGCACGGTGTGTGCAAATACAACGTTCACGACTTAACAATAAGCATGGTGCTTAAAAATGTAGGAACTATTCACTAATATTAGGAGGGAGGATGAAAGGCAAGGAAGATGGAAATATGAAACCGCATCCAGAAAAGCAAGTAAAATAAAAAAGAAATTAGCAGGAAAGGAAAATGGCGAATTGGGAGAACTAAAAAACTGTGTTCGGAGTATCAATCTGAGAACTAAAATGACGTATGCTCCAAATAACTTAGCTCTCTTATAGCTCCAAATATATTTGCACGTATAAATCATTTGGATTAAATTTGAATTCCCAATAATTTCGATCTTGTTCTTGATACAACGACTTTTTTCGACGCAGAACTAAGTTTCTTCCCTCTTGGCTCATTTTATATTTTCGTACTGTAGGACTATTACCAGTTAAAGCTTCAGGAAAAATAAGTACCCCTCCAAAATAGATCACCATTACCAGACCGGTAGCAGAATAGAACAACAAACTCAGAAAGCAATATCTGTTCAAAGTTAATGTACTCACCGACGACGCGAACGTTGGATTCGACCACAGCACGGCCGGCGGTGTTCTCTGCCTGGACCCTGAGCCGCCCCTCCTGCAGACGTCCTACGGAGGGCACCGTGAGCCAGTGGCGCCACCCTCCTCCAGCAGCGCCTCCTTCTTCCCCCACCAAGTACTGGCGGGCATCCCGCATGTACTCCTGGCCGGTGATGCGGCCCTCATTCAAGTACCACTCCACCTGAGCACAAGCGCCAAGTAGTCTAGTCAGACACATTCATTTACCCACATACGACAATTAGTCTTAAAAACTATCCACCTGCGATCAAAGACAACTGCTAGTTCCGCTGGTATAAAAGACAGGAAATTTCCCGTGGCATGACGAAAATAAATATTTTTAAGAATCATTGCATATTCCTCCAGGCAAGGATGTTATTGTTATGTTCATAAATGCAGAAGAGGTAGCACGCGGAAACTAATCAGGTTAGAAGGGATGACGATGTTGTGATGGTTAATTACAAAGCACTTCCAGGAACATTCGTGAAACATGAACAAAAAATTGGCGAATACTAAAAATGAAGTCAAAATACGCGACAAACCTTCAGAAAGAGCAACCTGAAGAGTTAGCGTACATATGAAAAATAGGATGGCAGATAAAAGATACCTTATGACTCCAATGACATATAAATATCTAATACGTACGAGCGAAGCAAGTGAACTGTACAATTTTTACTGTCCCATTTCTCAACAAACCTTGCGTGAGTAAATTGGACCTTCATTAAAACTTAAAAAAATGAGAACACACAGTCACACGAACTCGGAATAAGAACATCACGTCTATTTAGTTCTTTTGTAAGTTGCGCTATCGACAAGGCCCTAAATTAAGATGTGATCAGAAGTCGAACTGACAATGAAATGCGTTATTTTTGATAGTATGTAAAAGCTTCTTGGCAACCTAAAAAAATCTGAAAACGATATTGCGACTTCTTGCCGCATCTTAACTTCATCGAGAATGAACTTCGCAACCCATTGTCGTTTCGCCGAGCACTCCAGGTCAAAGCCCTCACACACAGAATAAATCAATGGCAAACTTCTTACTATGCAAATTCCTGTTCAATACTAGCAACACTGACGTACAGAGAAAATATCGTTTTAGAATTAGATTTGCAAATGAACAACAAACTAACAAAACAGCTCTCAGATGAAAACACTAATTATATTCTTCATATAAAGTTGATGTTGATTAAGGTTGCGAAGTGCTTTTCTTTGAAAATAATCAGAAGTTTTTCATTTTAGATGAAAGGCATAAGTGGAAAATTGCATTGCAGAACTACCTGAAATTAGTTTACATCAAAGTAACATAGCGAAGAAAGAAAATCGAAATATCTGCTCAGAGATGATGTGAGCAATCCGTGGCTGCCGATACGCATTCACAAGTTTACTAACACAAGGAAGAAATCTCTCTTCATTCTCTTTTCCACTATGGGGAAGTCATTGACTAGGAAGTTATTTGTTTTCGACGCTAGACCCTGAAAAAATAATTATACTGCTTTCCACGCAAGTACGCTCCGAAAAAATATCAAGAATCCCAGAGAGTTATAAGAGGGTATGTAATAAATCTTCTAATCATAACCGCCATTTTTTCAAGTTTGCATTAGCTGAAGCGCGCGCCTGCGCACAGGGCACAAAGAAGACAGCAATCACTCCAGGGCAGAAAAACACAGAGATCACAGAACCATCTATTCGCCGTAAACGCTATCTAAGAGAATTGCTGCAACTGCAGTCAATTCACGAACTCACAAGACGCACAAAATAATCTTCATTCATCTCTTTATTTACAATTTTCTGTCTCACCCAAAGCAACTACGTTTCATAAGAAAACGAAAAGCAAACATCGAGAAGATATCGTCAGTAATAAAGATAATAACTACGCCATGTCGAGAAGATGGTAATGCGTTAACCCACATGGTCGATATTCCTTCACTTAATAATATTGATAGAAATTGAATGTAGTTCAGTATAGTTTTATCTGTATATGTAAATTGGTAAACTACCCTGAAATATTTTCAAAAGCTGAATGAAATTTAAATCCTGATTTCGGAAAAATACTTTCTCAAACTGCATCAATGAATGCCAACGTGACCCTCACTAAGTTTATTAGATACAGAGCTTAAGCAGAGAAAAAAGCCCAATTGAGGCACTACACATTCAGAAAGGTACGCCAAGCGACAATTCACAGGAAGCACCTGAGCTGGAGAACAAATGCTCCAGCACGTCGAGTGGTCGAGCCTAGCGCAACAACATTGAAGCGACGCTAACACAGCAGCTCGAGAGTTAAATGCAAAAGAACACTGCTAAAAAGTTACGGTAACTGCGATGGAAGAATAAAAGTGAATAAATACCCTTTGTTATGACACTCAGTAAGCGCATGAATAAGAGGAAGTGATAACCAGTAAGTAGATTAACCCCTTAACGTATTATCCCGAGATATCTCGTGGACATGGATGTTGCATTCACGCGGTCACTGTCGGTAACACCGGCCGTGTGAATGCCTCACCGGCCTTCTCGGGGTAATACGTTAAGGGGTTAAGACACATGGTGACCCAACTGGCCAGAAAGGGTCATTATCCGACTTATTATCGGATTGAATTCATTTATGCTCATGCATTAGAGATACTAGCTTCGCCAAATTAGACATTAATAGAAAGAAAAGTTCCTCCAGCATATGAATATCAATTTTGAGTCTCCGGCCTTTTTAGCTCTAGTTACGGAATCATTGACGCATCAATAACAAAGCTAGAAGGTAAAAATTTTTCCTACAGAGCCGAGTCAGAAAAGTTTAAGTTTTAAGAATTCGTTAACATAGTCCGTGTAGTCCTCGAAGAATGAATGAATGAATGCGAATATAATTCCCTAACCTGGAGAAAGGTCCACTTTCTACACGAATCATAACGAAAGTTAAAACAACGCAACATAGAAATGGCATCGAAGAAATGGGAATAGCTTCACGGGCGCAGTCTAGCATCCTGCAAAATTGCCCTAGTTCATTAGTCCCAGTTGTGCAGGAGGATGAAGACCATGAAGAAGCCAGCCTGCAATAGGAAGGAATCCGAAACTCCGTCGTCCTGAGAGGCAGAGCCCCCAGAGGCGTCTGCAGCTGCCGGCAACATCGCCTCAAACACCACCTGCCTGGCCGTGTGGGCGCACAGCTGAGCGATGCTGCTCACCAGGCCCGTTTGCTGGGCAGGCTCGTTCACAGGGTCCACGTGCACAAATCTCACATTGAGTCTCTCCATCACAATCTCAGACACCATCAACACTTTGCGGAGCTTTTCTTTTATCAACTTGGTGAACTGAGCAATGTTCATCGTATGAATTGTCTTCAAGCAAAACATAAATGCGCCGTTAGAAACCGTTGCTCCTCCTGCCGAAGCAATTTCAATGTCTTCATTATTCCCACTTGTGGAACAAATTTCATCAGTTTCTGCTTGACCAAATGAAGGCAGTAATTTCGAATTGAACGACAATAAACTAACTTTCTTGATTTTTTTAATCAGAAAAGGTTTAGTTGCTTTATCAACAAGCATTGTACTGTTAGAAGTAGAGAAAAATTTAGTTGGATTTAAGAGTGAAGATGGAGACTTGGTAAGAAGAATTCGAGTAAAGTATTTCAGTTTCATCAACCGAAGCATTTTTCTCTTTTCAGGTGACCTGATACGAAGTAAATCCACAGACATGAGATGTTCATCAGCTGAGTCGCTTGGCTCGTCAATCAAAGCTGCGTCTGCTGAATGAACAAACTCGTCGAGGATGTATCGCTTGTTATGGTTCTGATGTTCATCGTGGATGTTATTGTAGATACAGCGAGGAACATCAAGCATGTCTTGGTTGCCGGCCAAGTCGTCGCTGCTGCCAACTTGGGAATTGTGGTAGTCATCTGACTCGCACAAGACAGAACTCTCTTCAGAAATGTCGGAAAGGACGCTCACCGCCCGCTCCCTTGTATCAAAGCTGCTGGTTGCCCAACTGGGGAACATGCTGGGGCTGCTATGGTTGTTGCAAAGGCTACTGTAGCGGCACATGTTACTGATGTGGCTGTTATTATAGCTACTATTACGGCTGTTGCTGTGGTTGTTATGGCTATTGTTACGGCTGGTGCTGTGACTATTTGACAATCCCGATTCCAAATCTTTAATAGTTGGCACAAAACCGGCACTCTTACTCACTGATAAAAGCCCGTCTTTGTAAGAATTTAGTTTGTTGAGAGTATCTTCTGTCAGATGTAAGAGATAAGAACCATCTGGATCCTCATCAGGAAACTCTAAACTATTTCGTGACGATGATGTATCGCTACTCTGACGATGTGAATCCTTAGGCGATCCAGACATATAGCCTGACTCCTCTTCGAACAGACTTCTATTTCGAAGCATAGAACTTTCGGCTTCAACTGCATCGTAAAAATCACGCATTGCATCGTACGTCGCAGAGGAAGAAAACTTGTTTTGAATACCAGAGTATTTGTTAAAATATTGATAAACTCGATGGTACTCGTCTGAAGGCATGACATTGTAGTTGAGGAATAAAGAGGAGGTATCAGCAGCGTCACCATTGACTATTTCAGAGGCAGGCTGAGCAGCCTCTAGAGTGAAACGGTGCAAATCAGTCGTCCGCAACCGTGTAATTTTAAAATCTAAGGGAAGTTCTCGAATACATTTATCGGAATAATTCTGCGAATGAAAGAAATTTTTCTCATCCACTCGACCAGAAAACCTGCTATTGTCAACAAAATTTATTTTGAATCTTTGTGAATTCTCGCACGCCAAGTCGCAGGATAAGGAAACATCAAAATCAACAATAGACTCAGCAAAACTAGCGTCCATCTCGTCCGAAGACTCGTATCCTTCCTCGACAGTAATATTAGAAATTGATAGATCATTCTTGCGAGTTATATCACAGACGCGAGAGTCGAGCAACTTTTCATTCTCTTCAAAAGAGTCCAGCTCATCGTCACTCAATTTAGGATCAAGGGACAGCAGTAGCGTCTGAGGTTGACAACTTACCACCGGTTTGGGCGAGCCCTTGACGTCAACTTCAAAAGTGATGGATTCTCCAGATGTGAGTAAGACGTCGTTTAGGAGTCTTGTGAAGACGGGAGGAGAATCAGGCTCTCTAGCGGGAGGCGTGGGAAGCCGCTGCTCGATGCTGAGGAAGGCGATGCACTTTGCGGTGCCCGCACAATTGGAAGCGACCACCTCGTACTGACCCGTGTGCTCGAACGCCGCCTTCGGAATCATGACGCTCGCGTTACCTGCGCCGTCCTGCTGAATCTGGCCCACCAAAAAACGAGAGTACATGGTTAATTAAACTAGACAGCATACCGCACAGGGCAAGCGGGGGCTGATATTGCACGAATCAAAGCACTCAGAAATTTCTTCAGTGCATGCTCCCCAAATCAGATTTTCACCATGAATGTGATTTACTCCGCAACTCATGGTCAACAATTGGGCAGGGCAGCCGTGCACAAACTTTGTTGATAATCCTTCATTCAAATTTTCTTACCTTTATCCTCAATAAATAAAAAGTTCATGTTTCACGAACAGAAAGGTGTAACAACGCTTCTTGACAGCGTAAGTTTCGAGTCTTACTCTATTGAAATTCATGGAACTTTAAAGATACTTGGCAAACCTGAAGTACATACACTGTCATTTCATTCAAAGTATCAATAATCTTCAACCTCTCACAAAATTAGCATTCTTATAAAAAATCAACAGGCAATAGAAACGTTCAAGTATATGTATCGAGGCTAACCGATTGTATTCAACTGAGTACAAAAAAAATTCGACCCTTCTAGAGGGCATGTACAGAACACAAACGTGACGCACCAGCAGTCCATGGTCAGGCACGAGAGGTTCCCCGTCTCTGAACCAGGCGATGTCGGGCAAGGGTGAGCCCGACACTGAGGTACGCAGCGTGACAGCACCGCCTTCGATCACGTGACTGTCAGCTAACAGTGACGTGAAGCGGGGTGCCACGGCCGGCTCCTGAGGGGCGGGTGGCTCCGGTTCCGGAGCAGCTGAACACAAGCACGTATTTGTGAGGTCATTGAATGAAGAAATTGTAATTCAGTTTCGAAGTTTGTTTTATTTATCGAGAAAAACTACTGAAATACCTACGAGGGAGGTGTAACATATTGAGTCGCTAAAGAAATACTGTATGTAAGGAGGGGTTTTGCGGAAGAGGTCGTCATGCGAGGGAGAGACTACGGAAGCCACAGCTTCATTGGGTTGTGCAAGACACACAAGGTAAAATTATTTACAAAATAGTGGTAAAATCCAGTTCAATAATGCTAAGCCATTCAAAAATAACTACGTTACGCAAAAAGTCTTTGTTCAGTAGAGAATAACCAGGAAAGTTTGATTTATTTTGGTCTTTCATAAGTCAGCATGTCACGCAAGACTGAAGTAACTGCTGCACCGCGATACCTATTAACGGGGGTAGTATTAGTAAGGTACTGTTCTTAAACTCCTTTATAATGTTTAAGTGGGTAACCTTCATAAAAGAAGAAATATACATACACAACAACTGCCCCTTTAGACGTCAAGGACAACAACTTTACCTTAGACAACTCTAACATGCTAGAGTACGTTAGTTGAGAAATCGTTGACACAGTGAAAAGAAAAAATGTCATCTTACATTATCCTTCAGTGGTAAATACCACCGTTGCCACCTAGGGAGTTACTATATAACAATATACAGTGAAAAAATATTGCGACGGCTATTTAATTAACTAAAAGAGATGAAAAAACTGCTGTGCTATCTCATGTTAACATACAAAGACTACTAAAACCGATTGAAGAAAATGGTTACTATCTAGTGAGAAGAAAGAGTACAACGTCAACAAAACCGGCCCACAAGACGCAGTAAATACTTACGCTGCACTGAGAGGAAGCATGCGGTGGAAGCCTCCCCAGCAGAGTTGCGGGCCACCACCTTGTAGGTGCCGGCGTCCTCAGGGTACGCCTCTGTGATCACCAGAGAGCACCGGTCTCCGTGGAACAGAAGCTTGAAGTCTGTCGACTCCTTCACGGGCTTGTCGTCATGGTACCAGATGACCTGCAACGTGAAGTTTTCATCAGTTCATATAAGTTATACGAAATGTTTTGTAAAACGTATGGTACGATGACACGTGAATGTAAAAAAATTACCCGGTCCAAATGGAATCTTATAAATATCTGGCAATGATATAAGACCACCTAGTAGAAAAGTTATTGAATAGGGGATCAGTTTTTCAGGGGTCCAAAAATCATCTTTGGACTTTATGAAATGAGTTAGAAAAAGCGGAAAAGATAATCAGGGGGCCAAATCACTTCCCTTTCAAAAAATTGACCGTGGTACATTATTAAATATAATACGTGATCAACGAGCTTGAGGTAATATCGTAGAAACGAAGGGTCACACAATGCCGAGTTTACGATCGTAACAAAGATGTTAACACGCTGATCTACGACGATACACTAGAGTCATACACGCTATAGGAGCTGCAAGTATCTAAGATCGTTTGAGAAAAATAAGATAATATACATTTTATTGCTTGGACGCTCACTCTAGATAACGGTTTGAACAGATGCTCCTTCAGCAATTTCCACTCTTTTAGAAGAAGTACATAGAAATAAGTCGTCAGCAAAATATAGTCTCAGCGATTATGAAATCTACTATTACCACGGCTGCTGCTACTACTACTACAACCTTTACAGAATATGAATATACTCGAATTATAATTAAAATTATCGAATATTAATCAATTTTCATCTTGGAGATTGGCAGAGCACCTCCACGAAATTTTCAACAACAAATGATAGGCCCAAAATGTAAAACTACCTCCTTGTAAAAAAAAATCCCAAAGTTCAGAAGGTAAAATAGAGAATTGAGAAGGCTGGCACATGGCCACGACACCAGCAGCAGAAGGACTCACCTCAGGTTCAGGCTGCCCCACAATGACACAGTCCAGCCTGGTCGTGCCGCCCTCCACCATGGTTGTGTCTCGCAGCGCCAGCTGCACTGACGGCTTCACAAGCTCCACATCAGCGTCGCTCGGCAGCTCAGAGTCGCTCGTCTCCGTTGGTATGCGGCCCTGAAAGTAATCATGAACTTGAGAAGTCCTTCGACACAAAATTTGATCTAGAGTGGTCGAAAAAATCGATACTAACTTGGAGTAATTTCATCTCAAAGAACATGGTAATTATTCCTCATAAGTTCACACAAATGAATGAGCAAATCGAGGAGAACTATCTTCATACTTATTCCGTACCATTAAAATTCAGACAAACGCTGCTCAATGTGAAAGAGAACTATTTTCAACAAGTGCTTAGTTCGCGATTCCCTTCAACAGTTTCAACTCACCAGGTACTGAAAACAAACGAAGGGTAAAATAGTTTCAAATACACAAGCCCACGGTCATTGAAAACTAGTGTACATCCATAAAAATAATCTACGAGGGAGCTCATTAACAAGATACAGTACGAACTTCTAATTGGGACATTTTCGATTGGAATGACGTCCAGTTGGAACGCAAACTAAGATACCACTGATTATAATTGAAATATCTGTTGAAGGAAATTCATAATCAAGAAGAAAATTCAATATACCACTCGAATTAAAGAAAATTCTTTATACCGGAAAGGAAACTTGTTTACTTCAAATCGAAATAAGTTATCAAATTGAACTCCCGTATCTCGTTCCAATTGGGAGCGTTACCTGTACTCGAAAATATAGGAAAATAACCTTATCTGGTCTGTGAACTAAAACATTAGTTTAACAACAAATGTTTGCACTGAGCTAACGTTTAACTTGCCAACAGATTTTATAATATAATACATATATTCATCCATGGTTTTCCTTTAAATAAAATCACTTTTATACCTAGTGGCCACCTGATTTCGTTGGAAATACAGACAACTGCTTCACGACGATACTAAGTTAAATAATTAGTCACTCTAAAGCTCCCCAGCCACAAGGAATGAGATCTTAAGAGAACGAAAACAAGGAACTATTTAGTATGGACTTCAGAAAATGTGGAATCTATGTACAGGTGTGTTCCCACGCAGGACTCCCAGCGCATAGGGATAGTAAGTAGGGAAAGAATAAGAAGAAAAGATGAACTATAATCATAAGAGATGAACGCATGGAAATGGAGAGAACCTAAGTGGGTGTCCCGAATGTTTAGTTAGAGTTGAGGTAACTTAACATTTCCCCCTGGGGACGCCACGACGATAGTAACGTAAGTATGTAAACTTCAAGATTTGATTAATACAGGGCTTCAAGTTCCTTATCACTGTATTAACTTCTTCCAGTTGCTTAATGGCGTTGTGATATTGCATTTTTCTGTGGGTGTGTTCTACAAGTTGGTAGCCACAAAAATATACGACCCTGAACCACTAAGACAGAAAAAGGAGACTAAAAGTACTCCAAATTACGATTCACTTCAACAGACACCAGAATTGCTCTGAGCAAAAGACCCACCTTCACAGAGACGGTAGCTGTGCACTGAGCCTCTCCAGCCGTGTTCTTGGCCACAGCGCTGTAAAGGCCCCCGTTCTTGGGGAAAGCCTCGGACATCAGTAAAGTGGCTGTGCCCGTATCCGTGTCGAAGGACAGCTGGAGGAATGCATCAAGAGGTACATCAACGTTTTTGGTAACATGAAAATCATTTGAACATTCATGATTCGTTACTCGTATAAGAAGTACCCTAACATGTTCAACAAAAAGAATAATTTTATAAAAAACAACTACAAGTTAAAAACTACACTACACCCCCCAAAAATTAGGGCGAATGTAATATTTATCTTGGCTAAAAGATATCATTAATTTCGGGCGAACATTCTTCAAACACAGTTTTGGTTGTGACTGCTCATCGAACACCCAGCTCTGAGCCTCATTCCTCAACTTAGAACTGTGCGAGATATATACACAATTAAATTTAGAATTAAATATTTTTACAATTCTACTTTACGACAGGGTATTTCCGACGCTATTTTGTGTCATATGATTCCATGACGAAATTATAGTTCGTAACTTGTCGCCTTAAATATTACAACCAGGTAACTTCATCCCCATTGTGTGT
Organism: Orchestia grillus; assembly: GCA_014899125.1. Classification (NCBI taxonomy): domain Eukaryota; kingdom Metazoa; phylum Arthropoda; class Malacostraca; order Amphipoda; family Talitridae; genus Orchestia; species Orchestia grillus. The sequence goes on from VOMN01074832.1 coordinate 24,858, forward strand.
TTCGACTAGCCGTGGTAATGATTTTCTATACTGTAACGCTAGGTGCACAGCCTCTCTTAGACTGAAGTAACACATTTCCTGTGGCACGACCCACTAATTTTACCATTAGCCATATAGCATTGTCTCAGGAAAAGTGTTGAGCTGAACTTGAAGAAGAGGAATATATTTCGCTCACCTTGCAGTCGGGCGTTTCCTTGACAGGCCGGCCGTTGTGGAACCAGGCGACGGTGGGCAGGGGATCGCCCTTCACTTGGCATTCCAGCTTGAACTTCTGGCCAGCCCGCGCCATCAGGTTGTTCAGAGGCATCAAGAATACCGGTAGAGTCGATATCGACTTGGCTGTCGAAAACACAAGAAGTCTATACCCAGTCATATATGAACACGATATTGTGGTTGCGTACGGGTACAATGATTATAATTATAGTCAGGCACATAAGAATAAAAAACATTACCGAACTTTGAAGTGACTACCTATTCAAGATATCAAGAGCAGTATGAAGAATTATGCTCTAATATACGAGAACAACATTTTTACTGTTTGTGTTATATTTCCTATGCAGTGAGGACGACCCACATGACATATGTCCCTTGCAATATCTAGAAAAATGTCGAACATGAGCCATTCCGTTAAATAATTCCCTCTTCATAAATACTTATTGGATAAAATCTGCACGGTTCGATTTTCAGTTATAGAATTGCTCGTCTTATTTTCGTCTCAAGAAAAATCCTTTGAGTATGTACATGAAACAGTATGAAATCCTTCAGCAACATGACTCTCCACTGCCATTCACATTAATTCGGAAGCTTCATTAGTTGTCAGATGTATACGCTGGTCAGATTCAACAGTTACAATAGCCCGATTTAATGTCCTTCAGTATCAAAAATGCGAATGAGCTGTTCTCAAAATCTTACGCTGAGCATAGTAGGTCCGGAGACAGCCTCACACGCTATTCTGACATGAAGGAACACTTTGAATGGCGGCACCAAAAAAAATCTTCATCAGCTCCTATTTTACACAACGTATTTTTAAAAACTAAATAAATATCTATAAAATTCTGAGACATACCAGTTTCATATATCATCGTATCTTTAGGGGACACTTTAAGAGAAGAGTTTACCGTGATAAACCGACAGATCTACACCAACTCAAGGCATCCATCGAGGCAGAAATCCTGCGAATTGGACTAGAATTCACTAGTGCCGTAATGAACAGCCACCGCACATGAAGAATGTCGTTTTCAAAAAGTTATTAAAACCCAACTTTTAAGTCTCAGGATTCTGTTGCTTTTCAGTTTCTCAAAATTCTTCGATTATTTCAGAAGTTATTTTAGTTTTTTTTAACCTGTCATTAAAAATCCTTAGGTTCACATACATACTTCCAAGTTCACTCCATCCTGACAACAAAAAAGAACAGAAGATACCAGTGGCCGCAACATTGGAGCTCAAGCCACACTGATACAAAAAAGTGCCGCGAAGACTCACCGGTGACGGCCATGTTAGTACTCGTCTCATCCTGCCCCAGCGTGTTGGTGGCCCGGCAGAGGTAGCGGGCCGCATCCTCCACGAAGACCTCCTCGAACCTCAGCACGCACTCTCCATTGTTGTACGTGATCACGTAGTCAGGACTCTCGTCAACGCACACGTCGTTCTTGAGCCACGACACCACAGGTAGCGGATGACCTGCAGACAGACAATGAATGCATCAGCATCATTCTCAATTATGAAGTTGATCATTTACCACCCCGGTCTCGAATAAATGATTATCAAATTTCGCAGAAGAACAGTTACGCGCTACTGTTTTTGAAACTATTTGCAATTAAAGTAAAAAAACTTAAATGAAATATTTTCATTTCTACAAAATTGCATATTAGATTAAAAACCATCAAGCTTAAAGCTCCCCACCCACATGAAATGTGAGACAAAGAGCGAAGAGAAGAAGGGACATTTAGTATGGGCTGTAGAAAACGTGGAATCTATGCACAGGTGTGTTCCCACACCGAATTCCGTGCGCATAGAAAGAGCAAGTTAAAAGGAAGAACAAGAAATGACAAAGAAGAGATAGCGAAGAAGGTGTGAAAATTGTAAGAAGCAAAGTGGCCACCGAAGATTTTTAGAAGTCCCGAAGGCCTATGTATAGCTGAGGTAACCCAACAGTGCTCCCTCAGGGTCGCCAGTCCCCGTAGCATAGGACAAACAAACCTAACTAACCTAATCCAACAGCCGGGAGGGGACAAACCTACCAAAACTAATCCGATTGCCCATGGCTTATCCTATGCCTCCCAATGGGAGGACTTTGCAGAATTCGGCTCTAACTCATTCTACCGAAATACGAAAGAAGTTGTTGCTGAAAATAATATAATGCAGTTATTCAGAACAGCGAGGATTTCATCATTACTGTAGCTAGTTCACTAGACACAATTCAGCCACAATTTAATGACAAATTTTCAAAAATGCACAGACTCAGTTCATGCACTGTACAGTATGTTTTAAAATAAGTTTTTTTTTTTAAATCGTTCAGAAATCAGGCTTATTTTAGTCATGATACCTGAAGGATAATAATAACGGTGAGTAAATGTGGAGTTTCTATAACATGAGCACCACGCAAAGAAAAAAAGCGTATAACCGCGCAAGAATGTTGTGAAATCTATCCAGAGAATATTCAACGGAAGAAAACATACTTCCGACCTACGAGACCAAACTAAGGAAGCCCATGAAAAACACACATCACCGCTGAGTTATATGAAAGGCTGCAATGAAGTTGTAAGTACATTATTTTCTTCACGCAAATTCATGCGGAGGTGAACTCCAAATTTTGATTTTTTAAAGCACTGTGGTCCGAGCCAGGGAACGTCGTAAATGAGTCGATCATCTAAAATAAAAGACGATAGAAGACTTCCATGCACAGAAGCACGCATCTGACCGGTGACTGTGGCCTCGAGTTGGTGCTCGGCTCCCTCGAGCGCCACGGCAGACGGGGGAAGTCTCCGAGTGAAGGTCGGCGGGCAGAGCGCTTCGGCAGGCTCAGTCTCTGCAGGAACGCACGCAAGAAGTGAGGGGCGACCTTGTCTCGTATTACAGTTGAACCCAAACGAGACATTCATGACTTTTGGAGTCCAAGCCATTGTAACATAAAATCAGTGGGTCGTAATTCAAAAAATTTCAAATCGTTAAATACGCGAGTCTTGTGAAAAACATTGCATTACTTTTGAGTGTAGGGAAAATGCATTAAACAATATGAGTGACGCAAATCATGTGAAAAATATAGGGAATGATTCAAAATATTATAATAGATAACATTCGAGTCATCAAGACGCGCAAAAAATAACAGGAAGCTTTCCAGACGAATTGAAAATTAGATAAAAAATTAGACAGACATCAATGGAAACAGTTATGATTCACCGTGAGAGAGAAAAAAAGGAATGATAAAATCAAGGCCTTCGAAAAATGAAAACTGCAACTAACAGTAACGCACAAAGTCTAGATCAGGGGTGGCCAACCTTTTACATACCATGCGTCAATTT